>BBXU01002752.1:0-37242 GCA_001598975.1 Parachlorella kessleri
GGGGGTGGGGGGTGTCTGTGAATGGTCATTGCATGTGTGGTGAAGGGGGCCTCACCGAGTGGACCCGCCATGTCGAGCGGCGTGTGTCTGCTTTGTTTCGAAGGTGGATGCCAGTGTGATGCGTGGGTGCGCACGTTTTTGTGCTTGGCGTCATAGCTTGCGCCCTGGTCGGTGAACAGGTGCCATGTCACGTGCATCCCCTCCTCTGACATGCCTCCCTCCCCTCTGGCTGGCTGGGTGTGCGTGTGTGGGTGCAGGGTCACGAGGACCTGCGTCAGGACGAGCGCGTGATGCAGCTCTTTGGGCTGGTCAACAATATGCTGGCCACGGACCGGGTCACGGCGGAGCGGGACCTCTCCATTGCACGCTATGCCGTCATCCCCCTCTCCCCCAACTCAGGTGGGAGCCCAGCCTGCCTGCCTGCCTGCCTGCCAGCCTGCTTCCACGCACACCTGCCGCCCTGGCTGGCACCGCGGTGCAGGGGCAAGCGGTCCTGACAGCCGTGCTGCTCAGCCTTGTTTGGGTGGTCAGCTTGTATGCCGGCAGTGCAAATCATGCAAATTGCGCCCGAGTATTGTGGGGAGCAGGTATCGCTGCAAGCCTTGCCCCTGTCCCTCCCTCCGGACTGCTTCCTGGCAAACCCTAGGGATCCTACCTAGCCACTGCGTGCTTCAGCAGCCGCCGCTTTCTCGGTACCAAGAACAAACAACCCTTCGTAGTCACCACCCTCGCTGCCCCCCCCCCCCCCTCCAGGCCTGATTGGGTGGGTGCCCAACACGGACACCCTGCACGCGCTCATCCGCGAGTACCGTGATGCCCGCAAGATCCCGCTCAACGTGGAGCACCGCCTCATGCTGGGCATGGCGCCCGACTACGACCACCTCACAGTCATACAGAAGGTGGAGGTGTTCAGGCACGCCCTGGACTCAACCTCGGGTGAGCGAGCAGGGAAGGAAGGGAGTCCTGGGGAAGGGACGGGGGGCAGGGGACGGAGAAGAGGAGGGAGGGAGGGAGCCAGTGCCCTCGGTATGTGTGTGTGTGTTTGGGGCTGATACCGCTGTTGGTTGGGCCGTTGTGGTGTTGATGTGGTGCTGGGCGGCTTGGTGTCATGGGAGGGGGAGTGGGGTGGCGGTGCTACAAGCAGGGAGAGAGCGTGGTGGGTGCCGCCGCCTGGCGGCTCTGGGGGACCGGCTGCGGCGGGAGAGCAGGGAAGCGGGCAGAGCGTCTGTTTTGAAGTTGGGGGTTGCCCTTGGTCTTGGGCGCGCTGGGATATTGACCAGGGGTGGCAGCCCCCAATACGCGAGGCGGTCCCTGGGGGAGAACATTGAAGCAGCTGGCACTGACTAACCCCTCCTTTCCTCTCAGCCGTTCGTCCTCACCTCCTCCTCCTGCCCCTCCCCCCAGGCGAGGACCTGCACAAGGTGCTGTGGCTGAAGAGCCGCAACAGCGAGGTGTGGCTGGACAAGCGCACCAACTACACGCGGTCCACGGCGGTGATGAGCATGGTGGGACACATACTGGGCCTGGGGGACAGGCACCCATCCAACCTCATGCTGGACAGATACTCAGGTGGGCGTGTGTGTGTGGGTGGGGGGGTCTGACAACCTGGGTTGTGAGGCTAGCATGGGGGTGTTTGCTGTGGGCATTGTCTGGTCGATGCTGCGCTTGATGGGTGTGGCAGGGGTCCACTGTGGCGGGTCCCCCCCTGCCTGCTCTTGGGGCTGGCTACCCATGTGGCGGCCCGGGCCCTGGCGCATGACACTGGCAGTGACCCGGCCTCTTCCCAAGGTGCACATCTGTGTGCTGTGCCAGCTGCTGGTGGCTGTTTGTTGGAGTCTTTGCCCTGCTGACCCGCACTTGTTGCCCGGCTGGCAGGCAAGCTGCTGCACATCGACTTTGGCGACTGCTTTGAGGCCAGCCAGAACCGGGAGAAGTTCCCGGAGCGGGTGCCCTTCCGCTTGACCCGCATGATGGTCAAGGCCATGGAGGTGTCGGGCATCGAGGGCAACTTCAGGCAAGCAGGCACAGCGCGCGCAGCAGCAGCGGCAGCGGCAATCCTGGCGCAGGCCGCCTGTCTGCTGCCCTGCATGGACCACTTGAGCAAACAGCGTGTGTGTAGAGGTGTGGGTGGATGGGTGGGTGGGGAGAGGTGGGGGGGAGGATGTAGCTCGGGCATGAAGGCAAACGAGTTCACCCACCCGTATGGGGTTGTTTGGGACGCTGCACAGTTCCGTAAGGCTTGGTCGCTCTCAAGCGGCTGTAGGCTTGGGATTGTCTAGAGACTGAGGGAGACGTGCGGCATGGGCTGCCTTCAGCCCCCTAGCACTCATATACGGGCCTCTGGGGGTGCTGCCTACCAAGCTATTGACTAAGAACCCCCGCGCCGCCTAGCAGTCGTGTCCTACTCACCCCTCCAAACTGGCCCCCCCGGTGAGCGCAGGGCGACGTGCAACGAGGTGATGCGCGTGCTGCGCACCAACAAGGACAGCGTGATGGCCATGCTGGAGGCATTTGTGCACGACCCCCTCATCAACTGGCGCCTGCTCAACACCGCGGAGACCAGCGTGACGGACGCCATGAACGCAGTGGGGGGCACCGGCAGGTGAGGGAGAGGGGGGCTACTGTTACTGGGCTGGGCTGCGTGTGGTCCTTCCTTTACCGGGGGCGCGCGGGGGGGGGGGGGGGTAGAGGGGTGGGGTGGGCGGCTTCAGCACAAAGCGCAGAGGCTGTTGTTAGGACGCAGGGGGCAAGGGAGGGAGTGAAGGAGATGTGAACCTGCATGCTGGCTGGGTGGGAGGGTCTGGTGGCTCAGTGTTGTTGCTTGTGTTGCAGTTCCCATGTACTGAGATCTCCTGACATCAGCACAGCTGTGTTTGAGTGTTTGTCAGGTAGCAAGGCAGCTCTCGTGTGGTACCAAAACTCCTGAGGACCGATGTTGAAAAACCTTAACAGGCGAACCCTCGCTCAGCCCTCCCTCGCTTTCCAACTGCTCCGTAGTGCCCACGAGCACGTGATGGACGCTGCCGCTGTGATGAGCACCCAGGGCGGCGTGCGCATCGGGGACTCGCCTCCCCGGGGGCAGCCGCTGACGCGGGAGCAGGCGCTGGCGCCCTACGGAGGCCTGGGTGAGTCAGCAAGGCGCCGCCAGCAGGGCGATGATTCTGCGTGCGGTCCCAGCTGGCTGTGGGAGGGGGTTGAGCTATTTGGCTGATGCCGGGGCTGCAAGCACCTCCCATTGCCATTTGGATGCTGGCTTGTGCTCAAGGGGGTACATTGTAAACAGATGGCAAGCTCAACACTCGCAAGAGAAGGCAAGCGCTCTCTAGCCCAAGCCCCTCGCCCCCCTTCACCGATTGCGACTTGCGGAAGTTATCCAGCGGGGGCCCTCCTCCCAACTGACCATGTGTTGACATGCATACTCTTTCAACTGTGCGTGTGCAGGTGCCCCGGACGCCAACGAGGTCCTGAACGAGCGTGCCGTTGCGGTCATGAAGCGCATGAGCGACAAGCTCACCGGCCGCGACTTCAGCCCCGCTGACGGCCTGCCGGGATCGTCTGAGCCCGACAGCGTGCCCCAGCAGGTGCAGCGACTCATCTCGCAGGCCACCAGCGACGAGAACCTGTGCCAGTCGTACATCGGCTGGTGCCCGTTCTGGTGACGCCGCCCGCCCCGACCCGGTGAGCTGAGCTGAGCACCTACCACCTGGGGGCGCGTGGGGGCACTGGGGCAGGTGGTGAGACGGTGGCGGCGATGGTGGTGTGTGTGTGGTTTGCGGGTGGTGTGTGTGTGTGTGTCAGCAGAGGAGGGGGGAGGGGGGGGGGGGGTGGGAGTGGGTGCCCTCAAGCGCTAGGTGAGGAGGGGAGCGCATGTGGATGTGCGGTTTGTGTGTTGGTGTGAGGTTGGCCTGCAGCCCCTGTAGCGAAGCAGGCTGAGCGTGTGCTTTGGCCGGTGGGTCTGCAAGCCGGGTACATGAACAGCTGTGCGGTAGCACAGGGCGGCATCTGCAAGGTGGCGTTGGGCTTTGGAAGCAGTGCAGGGTGGCTTTGCAACAAAAACTATCTCAAGCTGCCGCTGGTACGCCTCGTAGTGCGCTGGGTGTCAGCCCTTGCAAGCCCAAGGTCCCAGGCTGTGTTGAGACTAAGGTTTCCGTCTGTGCCGCTGCAGGTCCTGGGCGGGCTGGGTACTCCCATATGGGACACAAGGCTGCAACGCACAACTGCTGTTGGCTGGCATCTTGTAGATGCTAGGCACCCTGCGGGCTGCTTGTACCATATCAGGCTCTTGCCATTACAAGCATCTTTCGGTACCCTCTTGTTGAACTGGCCATCCATAGATGGGCCAAACTGTAAAGTTGAATAAGTACCAGCAGCATCATGGGCGTGCTTCAAACAGTCACATTCACCAGTACTGGGACAACGGCATGCGGGTGGGTGAATTGTGCCGAGCATGCCAGTAAAGCCTGTTTACGAAACTTGAAGACGATGACAAAGCATACAATACCCAGCCCGGCGGCTGAAGAGAAGCCTTGCCTCAAGCAACACTAATACATGCTACGCTACCTGCCTGGCGGAAAGCAAGCCAATATGCAATGTCAAGCCCACTTGCACAGCCGGGACACTCCACAGGAGCTTAGGCAAATGTACCTATGCTGGACCGCACATCTACCTTACTTGACGGCACACACTACACTAACTTGCCGGCCCACACTCTACCACCTACGCTAGCTACGGGAAGACGCCCTCTCGGGCAGGCAACAGCAAATTGAGAATGCATGAAAAGCTGCATCTGGCGTATCTCGTCAGCAAGACAAGCATCTCATCAGCGACAGAATCAAAAGAAGGACAAGCAATGGTCCCAGCATGTGAATCATCTACAAGAAAGTAGGGATGCAGTCAGCAGTCCAGCGGAAGCCAAGCCCCAAGAAAGGGCGTCTGTCAAGGTCTCCAGTCGCCATATCAAACTTTGCAAACTTGACGGTCAGGTTAAACCCCAGGTGCAGGCCAGGGCCCTGCGATTGGTTCACAACCCGCTTCTGGCCCCAGCGAGAGCTAGCCGAACAGCATGTCCCCCGCCACCGGCGCGCGCGTTAGGAAGGAGCTGCGCCGCAGCGGGTGGTGGCGCCTGGAGGCCTCCCCTGAGCCGCCGCTGTCCTGCCGCTGAGTGGGCCCCGCTGGGGCGCTCCTCCTGAGGGAGTTGGTCTGGGGCCGCTTGGAAGGGCTGCACCCCTCCTCCTCATCCTCCTCTGCAAGGAGCAGGTCAGGCAGTAAGGGAACACAAATGCCTGTCTGCAGGTCCAATGCCGTACGCAGTTGCGACTTCTTTGGTTGCAAGTAGTGTTCCGCGAAAAGGACGACCCCCTCAGCAGCCAAAACGCCATACTTGCTAAGGACAGCAAGCTGGATCGCAAAATCCCCGACCAAACTGCGCCGCAGCGTTCCTCTCCTTCTGCCCCTCCCTCAACCCAAGCTTTCCGCATGCCCCTTCACCAGCCACCGTTTCCCCCCTTACACTGCCCCTGCCAGAGCATGGGCTCAGCGCACCTGGCAGCGCGTCAGGGCGGCGGTAGGCCGGCGTGTGGGCCTTCCTGGCCCCCGCCAGCCAGCCGCCCTCCGGCATGGAGGCACGCATGGTGAGCCTGTCTGCCAGCAGCTGCGCCATGGCGTCCGCGCCGCCGGGGCTGCGCACCGACATGGCCTTCACGGCTTCCGTGGGCAGCACCAGGTAGCTGGCGTCCACGCCGCGGTTGCGCCTGCCAGGTGTGCAATACGTGGCTCAGAACTCAGGCAAGACTCAGGCGGCTTCTGCAACCAGGCCTGCTCGAACAGCTCAGCTCACTCCCTGTTCGCATTCCCTGCCACCCATGCTAATATGTGGAGTGCACACAGTGAAGGCAGGTAGGTCGACGGCAGACTTCGCGCCCACCTGAGTGCATGCATGACAGGGCCCAGGGCAGTGAACCCCTCCAGAACTGACCACAACTCACACAGGAAACTCTGAGGACGGTTACGTACTCTTCCCCTGGCATGCTCTAGACATCCGCACCCCTCTGACACTCGCCATTGCACCGTACTTCTGCCAGAAGGTTGGGCACGTCCGAACCCACGCCATACCCTTGAGCATGAACACACCCCAACCAAAGCCCGCGGGCCCCCTGCCTGCTCACCTGGCTGCCACGTGCTCCTTACGCAAGTTCCCGAGGGCAGGCTCCGCCTCATCCACAGTCTGTGCCGCCTCCCGGGCCCGGTCACTGTCAGTGAGCAGGGGCGTGACCCTGCTTGACCCCGGCAGCGACAGCGAGCCGCTGGCCCACGCCCCCACGCAGCCCAGCTGGCCCGGAGGGGGGGACACTTCCGCCTCGCTGTCGCTGTCGACCCCCGCCACGCTGGCAGGGGCTGAGCTGGAGGGCGGGTGGCGGTGGCTGCCGGGCGTGCCGGCCGCGGCCGCTGCCGCCGCTGCCTGGACCAGCAGCCGCTGCTCCTCCTCCTCATCCGCCTGCCCCCGGCGCTGTTGGAAATCCTGCTGGTGGTGGGAGGGGTGGGATGTGTCCCCGCTGGCGGGGCGCTGACCGCCCCCACTGCCGCGCCCCAGGCTGCTGCCAGCGCTGTGGCTGCTGGCCCGCCACCTGGGAGGGGGCCGCTCCCCCTGCCTGCTGGCATCCCGGCCGGGGTCCAGGTCGTTGTTGGGGAGCGGGCCATCCAGGATGCGCAGCATGGCATCCTCGGTGATGGAGTCGGGGCGGGGACCGTTATAGTCGACCAGGCAGGTGCCGCCCACTTGGACCCTGCAGCGCGTGGGTTGGGGCTTGCTACCGATACATGCGAAGCCCTCGGCAGCGATTTCCTTGCAGCTGTGCGGGGGCATGAGTGAGGAAGCGCCTTTGCAGACCCCTCCCTGTCCGTGGAGGAGAGGGTGCCTGATAATGACAAGCATATATCACACCCTTCAGGCAGGAAGATAAAAACCCGTGGACAAGCTTAGCAGCAGCAAAAAACATGTTCACGTGTTGGAAGTGCAGCTGTGCACTGGAATTGCTGCTGTGCACTGGTAGCCAGATGCAGAACTGCCCTTCCCCTGGGAGCAAGATACAGCCTGCCCTGCCCCGCGTCAGCTCTTACCTGTGAATGCTATCATCGTCCGAGTCGTCCTGCCGCTGCTCCGGCTGCTGCCACTGCTGCAGGCGGCTGGCAGAGGAGCCACGATGGCTGCCCACACGAATCAGGTCATTCTGCCGGCGCTGTTGTTCCTGCTGCTGCTGCTGCTGCGTCGCGTGGCCCGCACTAGGACTGTCAGCCCTGGACCTGCAGGCAGACAGAGGAGCCAGCCATTCGAGCTGGCTAGCTGTCCCTGAAGGTAAGCTAGCCTCCAACATGAAATGTGGTGCTGGCCGCAGAGGTTGCAGATGTGTACAAGCAGAGGGGAGTCCTTGAGGCCTCCAAACAGACACACGGCCGGAGGCCACCAGGCGGCACACACCACCCACGTCGGGCACCCACAGTTAACTACAAGTTCCAGGTTATGACGGCGAACCCTGCTGCGCTACACTCGTCCCACTCACCCTGAGTCAAAGGGGTTGAGCATGTCGTAGAGTGTGGAGATCCGGCTCCGTGCCTCGGCATCAAAAACGGGGTGGGAAGGCCTCAGGGAGCTGCTCCTGCCAGACTTGTTAGTGCTGCCAAGCGCCAGGCCCCTCACCGCCGCCGGCGCCGCTGCCTCCTCGCCATGCTGCCCTGCTGAGCCCGCTGCGGTGGTGCCTTCCGCCTGCCTCCTCGCTGCCAGGCTCTCGCTGGCTGCTGGCATTGCAGGTGGTGCCAGGGCTCCACCTGCCCTCCTCCCTGCTGCACCTTGATGCCCAGAGGGCGGCCTGGGTGGGGGCGGCAGCATGAATGCCGGCATGGACTGGCGCAGAGGGCCGGCCGCCAGGTCGGCTGCCGCCAGCGCAGCGCCCAGGTCCACCGCCCCATGCACCTCCCAAGGCTGCACCGGTGGGGGCGCGGGTGACGCCGCCGCACTGGCCGCAGCAGCGGGGAGTGCACCGCTGGGCAGCGGGCCAGACAGCCGCAGTTGGCAGCACGACAGGGCCGGCCCCAGCCCGTTGCTGCCACTGCTGTCTCCCTCGCCCTCCTGTGGGCTCTGCGAGGCTGCCCTTGGCTCCAGTAGTGGCGCTGCTCTGGCCTCCGAGGCGGCCCAGCCTGTACCCCGCACCTGCCTCTGCTCCTGGAGGCTGCGCCCAGCCGTGGCCGACACACCACCCCGCACCAGTTGCTCCTGGGCTCCCTCCGACACTTCCTGCGTGCCGGGGGCTACCGACTCGGCCCCAGACACTGCCCCGTCTCCCTCACTGAAGGCAGGTGCGGCACCCGCCGGGAACTCCATGTCAGCTGCCGTGTTGCCAGTGCCGCGGCGACGAGGCCTCGGTACCCCCAGCACAGTGAACCCCAGTGAGGGGTCAATCAGGCCAGAGGAGTCCCTGCTCTGCCCAGACTCGCACCCACTAGCCCCATCAGCAGCCGCAGAGGCCGCTGACTCCCCTCCAGACGGTGGTTGGCGTCTGGCCTGAGCGCCGTCGCTGCTCCCCTGCTGCTGCTCCCCTGCCTGTTGCTGCTCCAGCCCCGTGTTGTTGAAGGTGCTGCCAAGGGCGGGGATGCCGGCGGGGGATGTCTGCCGCACCAGGGCTGTCATGTCCTTGATGGTATGCAGCGCCAGGTCCAAGCGCTGGCGCTCCTCCAGCAGCCAGTAGATCTCAGAGTCCTTGGCCTGCGACCAAGCACAGGCTGTTGCGTTGGATAAGGTCAAGAGTGAAGGCGCGAGATGCCACGCAGCACAATTGTGTACAGGCTGGCTACGGAGGAAGAGGAAGCCTCTAATCAACCCTAGGTGCTCCCATTCCCAGCGCCAGCCCAGCTCCCACCCTAGCCACAGCAATTGCACGTCGCAGGCAAGCGGGTCAGCGCGGGTCCCTACGCCCGAAGGGGCTCTGCCGACCAAATGGACCCCCAGCCCACCAACTGAAAGGGAGAGCGACTTTAGGAACTGCCAGCTGGCAAGCCTTACATCAGCTGCTGTTTACCACATTGCGCACCATGAGCATGCGGTGGTACTCCTCATCCTTGGCATGCAGCGCCGCCCGCAGCTCAGCACGGACCTCCCCAACCTCTGCATCACGCTCCGCCGCTGCGGCCTGTAGCCGCCGCTGCAGCAGCGCCACCTGCTCCTCCAGGGATGCCACAGCCGCAGTGGCAGCAGCGGCGTTGCTGCCGCTGCGCTCCAGCTCCTTGCTGCTGCGGCGGCTGCTGTTGCTGCCGCCGGCGGGGCTGCTGCCAGAGTGCCGCAGCCAGGTAGCCCCCCGCTGACCCGCCAGATGCTGCTGCTGGGCTGCTGCCTGCTGTCCCCTGTAGTTGTTCAGCAGCTCGTTGACCATTGCAGAGTGCTCCCGCCGCAGGGAGTCCAGCTGCCGCTCATGGTCGGCTTGCTGCTCTGCCAGCTGGGCAGCGTGCCTGGCACGCTCCTCGCGCAGGTCCACCCTCAGCGTGGCTATCGTGGCTGCCGTCTGGCTGGCCAAGCCCATGCTCTGCAGGCACAGCAACAGTTGGTGATGTGTCTTGGGTTAGCCTCCACCAGCATCAATTCCAGGGCTCGCATTTGGATATTATACCAGCAGAGCTCAGTTAGGTGACAGTTGTCTTGCCATGAGTGTGAATGCAAGCCAACCGCACCACTTGTCCTTCAGCAACCACCAAAGTTGCCATGCAGTAGGTTCTGCCTTACCGGCTGGAAGGACTGCTGCTGCTGCTCCTGCTGTGCCTCCTCCAGGGCCGCCTGCCGCCGCGCTGCTTCTTGCTGCCAGTGCTGCAAGGAACTCTGACACTCAGCCAGCTGCCTCCGCAGCGCCTCGGCCTGCCATAGTGCACCAGGAGAGCCGTGGTGGGTGCCACAAGACATGTGGCTACTGGCATTTCTCTCAACTTTCATATGCTGGCCTCCATATTAGTTCGGGGAAGACAGAGCAGTGAGGACAAACAGCACCTGCCACGCCTGCAGCAGACTGACACCTCCCGCAGCCAGGGAGAAACATGCCAGGCACTCAAGCTCACCTCCCGCAGCTCCCAAGTCGTCCCTTGTAGAGCATCCCACCCTGGGAGAGCAGCCGCCCCGAGCTTGTCAAGCTGCAGGCACACTGTTCCCAACATTAATTGCTGATGCTGACAACGAGTGATGTAACACTGGAGAGGTCAGTTCCGTCAAGCCTCCGGGTGGCTTCATTGCAACCTGTGCGCAATGCTCAATGCTGACCCGCACTATCCAGACATTGAACAACCAAGGCTAGCTGCCCCTGCAGTGCCGCTAGAAAGACGTCCCATCTCATCCCACCCCAGCACCTGCTTCTTCAGGCGCATCAGCTCCCGCTGGTGCTGCAGCTCGATGCGGGCGAAGGCATCAGCAGGGACCGCAACAACCGGCCGGACTTTGTACCCCAGCTTCTGCATCAGCGGAATGAGCACAGGGAACATTAGGATAAGGATAAGGTAAAATGAGCAGCCAGCAATGGTTGGCCTGCAGCCATACACCATCCTGCTGGGCAGAGACCTTGGCTGCAACCCTGCGAGGGCAGGAGCATATGCAAGCTACAATTTTCTTGCCTTGTGGCGCCACTGCGAATTGACCAGCTCCCCGCCAGCATCCTCCCAGCTCTCCCAGGCAGAGAAGCTGTGATTGTGGATGCGGTGGGGCTCATTAAGTGCCTCCACCGCCTGGATAGTGCGCCCATCAGCCCTGGATAGGAAAGTCAGTTAACGACAACCGAGTCGTCACTGTGCTAAGGTGCGGAGTTCACCCAGCGGCCAAGTCAAGCTGGAGCCGGATTAGAAGATGACAAGACAGGGTTGGACGAAGAGGCAATTGCAACTTGTTGAACCCCCGCTGCTTGGGGGCTGGCGACCAGTGCCGCGGACAATGGCAAGCCATCACACCTCGTGCCGACGTTGAGAGGCCCTCACCCTAAGGATTTGAACCCCAGACGTTCCCCATGGCGCAGCAGCACAAACAGAGCCTCAGTTGGCAGGGTTTCTGCGTCCGTTCCACCTGCGCCCGCAGCAGGGTCTCAGATCAGCTGGCATGATCAAGCCCGTTGACTGGAACCAACTCTCCCCGCAGACTTCCCCGCACCTTTGCCGCCGCTCGTGATTGCAGTCTCTTTGAGCTCCCATGTCGCTGACCAGCCCTGCCTGTTGCTCCTGGACCTAGCTGTCAGGCAGTGTTCGCCTGACACCAGGCACACTATGCTGCCGGCTGACAACAAGGTTGGCATATCGGTTCCAAGGCTGTGCCCAGGACCGTGCAGCTAAGCCGAGGGGCCTGCGCTGCTGGTGGTGATGACGGTGGCTAGCACGGCTAGATTACAGGGAGCAGTGTCATTGTCGGCTGGGGAGCAACACTGGCACTTGGGTCGGCTTAGAATAACATCTATCAAGGCCTGATGCTGGGTTAGCTGTGCGTCCAGGCCATGATTGCAGGAATGACAGCTGGCGGCCCAGCAGGGCAGCTGGTAGCAGGTGTTTGAATGCTCGGTGGCTGCTGCAGGGCTTGAGACCAGCTTTCACTACTTTAGCAAGTAAAGAATAATGTCATAGACGAAGAGGCAAACATGGTCCAGCCCTCCAGCTCATCCATTCTGCTTCGCAAGCGGACCAGTGACTCTTCCTCCAGACGTCGATCTGGGCAGCTTGGTGCCGTCAAGAGGGTTCCGTCGGACGAGAATAGGGCACCAGGTGAGGAGTTGCCGCGCGCCCAACCACATGGCCAGTGTGCCGCTAACTTGTCCGCGAACCCTCCAGCGCGGAAAGTTCGCGGAACTGGAAACGGCCCAAAGTGGCTGTGTCGCGGAAACGCCCCCGCACACCCACGCGGCGCTAACGCATGGTGTCTTAGCAGTTGTGCACCGATCGCGGAAATGCCATTGTCAACTTGGCGGCACACTGCACATGGCCCTTAGCCAACCGCCTGACAAAGTGCACCTTGCTTTCTGCAGAGGTTGCTGCGGAGCCTAGCGGCCAGCCCAACGAGCCAGAGGAGGCCCCAGCCACTCAGCTAGCACATGCGGCTGATGCAGCACCACCGGCAGCGGAAGAGCAGCAAGGGGGTGCTGCCGCCGCTGCAGACAACGCCCCCACAGCTCGCTTCCAGAAGCTCTTGGTAGAGAGCAACGCTGCAGAGCGCTGGTTTGAAGACCAACTGACGCCCAAAGCAGCGCCAGGTGGGGCCGTTGAGTTGGTCTCACGAGTAGCGGGTTCAGCAAGCCGTGGGACCGTACTTGAGCAGTTGTATACAACTGACAGTTCAGCATAGGTACGCTTCCTGCTTATTAAGGCCATCACGGTTACACTGGCCTGCCGTGCTGCAGGGCTAGGACCGAGGCCAAGTGGGAATGGCAGCTTGAGCAGCAGTGCTGCTGCCTCAGCCGGGCCAGTGCAGTCAGCAGCGTCCCAGATTGTGGACAAGGCGCTCAGCTATCTGACCTCCGAACGTGCGATGGCCACGATGCCGAGTCCAATGCCCGCTAACATGTTCAAACTGGACTCTGCTTCCTTTCTAGACAAGGTATGGACCCTGATGCCCCATCCTTGACGGTTGCCAAAGGCTGCAGAAGCAAGGTGCTCGCTCTCCGGGAGCCTAAACTTTGTCTGCATTCCAGGCTAGCCTGCCGGTATGGAGGTTGGGCCTTGTCAATGAGCCTGAGGTGGGGCACTGCGATGCAGCCTCTTTCCCCTGGGTCCTCCCAAAATGCAGGGGCTAGATGCCATCAAGGGTGTGGCCAACCTGATGGAGACCTTTACCACAACACTGGACGGATTTATTGGTCAGGCGTTGGAGGAATGGGGCACACCCAAGTCAGCAGAGCGGCCCCGCCCAATGCAGCCGCACAACAGCTGCGGCAGCAGCAGGAGCAGCAAAGCCGCGCCACACCAGCACCAACATGAGCAGCAGCAACTAGCCAGGAAGGTGGAGCAGGGAGCGGGCAAGGGGGCCCGCAGCATACCAGCCCTGAAGCAAACGCACATGACTGCCTTCATGAGCCGTATGACGGACGCTAGTGGTGAGGAGATCTGGTTAGAGATTGAAATGCCTGGGTGTACAGCGGACGTGGCTGACTGTGGACGTAATTTTGGGCAGTTGATGTAGCCAAAAATACCTTGGCAGCTTGAAAACTGTTCAGAATGGAACACTGATGCTAAGTTTCCCCAATCCCACTATTATATGGAGGGCAGACCCAGTCACTTGCCTCAGCCTTGCTAACCCAACCTTTCTTATGACTCCACTTCATTGCGGACCCTGCAGAGGAGGATATTGCGGAGTGGCAGAAGAGGGCTGTTGGACTGCAGGCTGAACTCCAGAAGTTGCAAAGCCAGATTGAAGAGAATCAGAGGCTCAGGTACACTGGGAGCTATCGCAATGCAGGAGGTCTGGTCTGTTCCTGGCCTGTATTATTTGGGAACGGCTCGCATAGGCAACCAGTAGCCAAGCCATATTCTGGCTGCATACAGGGATGCCTACACAAAGATGCAGCAGGACCTGGAGCACACTGCTAGTGCAGTCAGCAAGCTGGAGCAGGAGAACACACTGCTTAAACAGCAATCGGCGCAGCAAGGGGCAGAGTCTGCTGACGTGGAGGATGTGGACCCACTAGCAGCAGAGCAGGTGGGGCTCATAACCAAATAATGCTGCGTCTGCAAACCTCCAAGTAATCCATCCCATGTTAGCCTCACTTGGCAGGTGAGTGACTCTATGTTGACTGCCTTGGCTTCAAATGTGCATCATGCCACTTCATGGTATAACCTAATCCTTGGAATTCTGGATTGCAGGTACGGCATCAGATGGAGGTCCTCCTGACTGAGAAGGCCAAGCTGGCGCAGGAGAATGCCCGACTGCTGCGGGAAAACACGGGTTTGCAGGTAATGGCAGCTATCGTGAACCTGGGTCAGAGTCTAGGTACATCGTTGGTCTTAATCTAATGCCGGGGCCCGGTGAAGCAGATGGATGCTGGCTCACTTGCTGATGGCAGGGCTGACCTTCGCTTAGACTCAAAGCAGAGCCATATGGGGGCTTTAAGTTTCTGTTATAAAGAAGGGGAGCGCTCTGCCCACTGCAGGAGCTGCTGGAATTCACCATGCTAGCCCAGGCTGAGATGGTGGGGGACGATGAGCTATTCAATGATGACCACAGCGTTGCGGCATGGTCAGCACCATCTTCTAGCTCTGGCGGCGAAGCCAGCCCTTGCAGCACAGGTATCTATTGAGGCCGCCTGTCATGCCCCCATCTATCGCAGTATCATCCCTGCCCTGCATGCATGCATGCATGCATGCGTTCTAGATCCTAGCTTTGCTCTAGCTACACTTTGGCTTCATGTTGATGGTACATGCTAGCATCGTATAAAACCAACATTCTTGTGCATCTGCATTGTGCAGAGGGATGTGCAAACCGGCCAGTGGCGGCTGCCCTGGCGCAGCTGGCATTGTAACCAAGTTCATATGTTATACTCAATTTGCTAGGCCCAGGATGCCAAGCGTTGCCTTGCTTATGCGATCACTGGTGTCGTTGATATACCCTTGAAGGTGTTGCTTACCTTGCTTGGCATATTACCGTCCTGCGTTGCGTTTCATTGCAGATCTGTTAGTTGCCCACTGCTTGCTCGATCTCTATGTTGGCAAAACTCACATCTACACACTGGGCCACAGTTGCATGATACATCATCGTGTCCCAGCTGTGCTTTGACTGGCAACATAAGGGAAGGTAAACTGAGACACTGTGTGAGCGTGTAGTGTTACTCAGGAGGAACCGTCAGGCACACATGACACCACCTCAGCAACGATTCCTTGGACTTTCCAAGCTCGGTGATCCTTCCCTGCCAAGAGTACTGCCAATCACTAGTGTTGTCCCCAAATTGCCTTACATATTTCGTTGCCCGTTCAATAGCATTCGTCGATTGCCCCAGAGCCCCAAGCCACTTCAGGTCCACCAAAGGCAAACTATGGCAGGCCTGTTGGACTCCCTCAAGTCGAAGATCCCCAAGGAGCAGGTGGAGGCTGCTACAACCAAAGCCAAGGAAGAGGCCACTCAGGTGGGTACTAGCATATAGGGCAGGTGTGTTGGTATAGGGAGCAGTACCACTTTTGATATCGGCAGGTATGTGCAGGGCCTTTCCCATGCTCATGTGCAGCCTGCTCACGTACAGGGTTGACCCATGGGCAGCTTGGGACGATTTCCCCTTGCATGCCAAGTAGCTGGTGTGCAGGCCTCTGAGTATGCTGTGGGCATTCCCGGCAGTGCCCTCCTAGACTGTTAGTAAATCTCTTTAAGGGGTTGGCAACGGTGTCAGAGCGGCAGCACCACTACATGATTCTGCACAGCAACTTCCAAAGGGGCTCTCATTGTTGTCCTCAGGCCATCGACAAGCTGACCGAGAGCCTGGTTGGCGGCGAGAAACCTGCAGTGGCAGGCGCAAGTGGTGGTGAGAAGCCGGCCGCCCTAGCAGCTGAGACTGGTGAAGCACCACCCGCGCCAGCCAAGCCTTCAAGGCTTGAGAGTGCTTACAGCTTGCATTGATGACAGTACACCACCCTGCCTATACCCGTACCACGTCTATTTGTATCTACCCACCCTTTAGACTCACCATCTCTAAGTAAACGTTATAGTGGTTTCTGTTCTCTGGGCTTGTGACTTGTGCACCCAGAGAAAAGTGCTTGTGACTAGGTATGCCCTGCTAGACACAAGTGACTACTGGGCAGGTGTGCCGAGGTGCTGTTGAGGTCAGAGGCATTGAAAATCAGAACTTGTCTCTGAATGTGGCCATTCCGGTATAGCGAAACCCGTCAGGTGGGTGCGTCAAGGAAGCAGCATCGACAACTCGATGGAATTCCAGCAGGGATTGCGCAGTACAGAGGCAGGACTCTTTGCGATCAACTACTGCAATGGCCGACAGCTGGGCGCCTGCTTCTCGACGTTTGTTACTACCTCTTTAGTATCACATCAGAGAGGATAGAGGTTGATAAGTTACCGGTATCTGCTGATTGACATGATGGAGCATGGCACCTCTCTCTTTCTTCGACGGCCGTGGGTGGCAACAGACAGACATGGAGCCTCAAATCATGCAGTCTTACAGACCTTCGCTTTCCGGCATCGCCATAGACCAGTTCAGCACAGGCTGGCACCCCTCTCGGCGTACAAGTCCAACCCCAAATACAACAATTACAGGCACGTTGCTGTTGTGTAAACCATGCTGGCCAGCGCAGGGGATAGGGCCCACAGCTTTTGAGGTACTGAAATTCCTGCAGGTGAAGGAGACAAGGCTTGTGTGGCATGTCCCTGCACTGGAGAAGAATTTATCTGTGTGCTCTGCCTATGCAGGAGCCGACAGACTGTGGAGAAGGAGTACTATAGGGAGTGGGAGCGCACAACAGCTCTGACAGAAAACTACACGCACAGGCAGCGCACACTGGCGTCCACATTGGCCAGCTTGCCTGGCCTTGTCCAGTTCTACTTTGTTCCTGGCCCGGTCAGCTTTGTCTGGTTCTGGATCTGGCAGGCGGTTCTAACAGTTGCGCGGCAGGTCCAACGACGGCTGGTCTTGTTAGGTGAGCGTCTATGGACAAGTGATGCTGCGAGCTGTCGTACGCAGTTGGTGGGGCTGGCTCCAGTGTGACCCTAATTTTGATACGTACAATATATGCGTTTATATATCTTTTGCTCGAGTCCTGCAGTGGGGGACCTCCTTGCAGACAGAGGACCGGCACTGTCCTTTTGAACGACTTCCTTGTACCTCATGAACTGTCAGCATGCATGGCTTGGTGTGGTACCCAGCTTGGCTCCGGGTTGCGCTGCTGCTACTCAGGCTGCAAACTGGAGGCGGGCCTGCTACAAAGAGCTGGGCGGCCGGGCGGAGTGCAGCGGAGAATGACTCTGCTCCGGTGGCACAACCGCATCCCGCTTGTCGAAGACCTAAAATACTGGGCCAACCTTCTGCAGGCAAGTCTGGTTGTCAGGGGGGCGGTGGAGGGGGGCGGTGGGTAGGAAGGGAGTGCTGGGGCGGTGGGTATTAGGAGCGCAAGTGTGACCGCAGTGATGGGTGTTGCAACTGTGAGGTTTGGGAGTGGCAGTCCACACAGAGGAGAGTTAAACCTTGATGGTGGGACACTCGGGCATTGTACTTGGTCAGCGGTTAAGAGCTTTTGGTGTGAGAACCAATGGCTGCTAGCTACGAAGTGATACGGCTGGATGCAATGTATGAGCCTGGGGCCACTCTGGTTGCCTGGGCCACTTCTGCTCACGGCAGCAAGCATCAAAACTGGGGTGTATAACCTGGTCCTCTACAGCTTGTTGAGGCTGCTGCAACGCTTTGGTGATATGCGTAGCTGGGAGCCATCGGGGATACATGCTTTACATCTGCATGGCATTGTCAGGGGGAATGGGGTGCGGAACCAGAGCGCACTTAGAAGCTGGCTTCAAGGGCTGAACTGGGATACTTGCGGGTGTTGTTGCAGGGTAAGGTGTACGAGCCACGGCTGCGCGACCCCGAGCCGGGCGACTATGGGCCCAACTACATGCCGCAAGGCATTGTCGAAGTGGAGTCGGTGGCACCAGCAGAGCTTGCCGCCGCGTGAGGTGCACAGCGCGCTGCGCATGACTAGGCAGCTGTGCTTGTAAGGGCTTGTTTGGCAGGACCGCTGATGTATGTACACCGTGGTTTACATTCGGGTATGGTTCAGGCGTGGCCTGCCTATACAGCAACCCCCGCACAGCCAATGAGCAGGCGAGGTATGACAACATGGTATACAGCAGTGCTGCAACATGATACGCACCTAACATGGGCGCAGTGCAAGCACAGGAACCCCTGCTATTGTACATAGACAAGGCGGGGCACAACAGTTCTTGCCGTCCTGCATGGGATGACTAGCTACGACATGGCCTAGCACATTTTGCGCTTGAGGAATGGCAACCTTACCTACTACAATGACATGGCACATTTTGTACACTGTTCTCCAAAACTGTGCGAATTCTCTATTTTGTGCAGTTGCCATTATACAGCTGACCCCACCTGTCCCCACTTCAGCAGGTGTGTGTGCAGTCCATCCACATCGTCCCCTCCTCTGTTTCATAGCATGCCTCTCTAACAAACCCAGCCCTGTCAGTCCAGTTCACTGCTACCTCCTCTCTGTTCGGATTGCCTGCCACCACTACCAAAGACAGCCTGTCCAGCCTACAAGGGCCTCATTTGAACCCACGGCTCACCCTCGCAACGCAAAGCACCTCCAGCCTGGCCTTCCAACCACAGTCAGTCCTACCCACTGGGTGCGAAAAGCATGGGTACCCGGGCTCGCACCCCTGCCACCACCACCAAGCCTAGCCCTGTCGGAGTTCACACCTTCCACTCCTCTGTTCGCATTGCCTGCTGCCGTCCACAAGTGCATGCCCCGCTCAGGCCCGCCTTAGCGCGTGGCGGTATGTGGTTGCCGCCTCCAGGGCAGCCCTCTTGCTGCGCAGCTCCTGCACCCCCGCCCTCAGGCCCTTGATGTTGTCGCCCACAAATGACAGGGAGTCCATGAGGGCCTTGAGGGCAGCCTACAGCAGCAGCAGCAGTAGCAAGAGATGCGGGCGGTCCAAAGCTTGGTGCTACGCGGTAGCTTGTACGGTTGCTGCAATCAGTGAGCTTGGCGCTACGCAGTAGCTAGTACGGCTGCTGCACTTATGGGGGGTCGGGGGGCAGGCCCACTACGACTAAGAACTTACCGTGCAACTGGGCAGGACATCACAGCAATGCCAGTACCACTACTAAATGCAGCTACATCCCCCAAGCACCTTCAGTAACTCCCTGTCAGCGGCCTCAAACCTACGTCTCCACTTTGCGGCTCCAGCTTCCTGGCATGAATTCTGCTCGCATCCTGCCCCGCATGCTAACAACCCACACAGGTGCAGTTAACGCAGACCAGCGTGCAGTACAGTCATCAACTACTGCCCGCTCCGCCCCCCACCCCGCACCTTGTGCTCTCGCAGGCTGGACAGCCAGAAGTCAACATCACGCGAGGCCTCCAGCAGCTGTGAACACACTTCTATACTCAGGCGTGCATGCCAGGCCGGCTGCCCAGCAAGCCCCAGCTTGCCGCTTCCCCAGGTGCTGCCGCTCCTGGCATCGCGGCTGCTGCCCCTGCTGTGACCTGAACTGCTATTGGCACCCGGCCGGCTTGCTTGCCCGGCGACAGGCGGATCTACTCCCCACCCAGCGCAAGATTTCCCCCCCTCCTCCTGCTCGTCTTCACTGCTGCTGCTGCTGCTGCTCCTGTCGACATCACGCCCTGCGCCCCGGCTGCCGCTACCATGCTGTGGTGGTGTGCTGACGCCGGTCGTGTCAGCTGCTGCTAGCTCCACCTGGGCACGGGCTGCTGCCAGAATCTCCTTGCCAAGGGCGCTGCTGGCATGGGCAGAGCCCTTGCCCGCCACATCTGCCAGCAACTTGTTCAGGTCCCACCGCCTGTGGTTGACGGTCCTGTCCAGCTGGTTAAGCTGCGTCAGCGTGTGCTGCAGGGCGCAAAAAAGACACCGCAGGTACAGTTGCTGCAGATCTCTCAAGCGCGCTGCCATGTCGGAGGCCCCGGCACCGCTTCCCCAGCCGACAAAGGCAACAGACCACGCAGGACAGAGGGGGGCTATGCGGATGCCGGCGAGAAGGAACGCCTGCCATGCAGGCTCAAAAAAAAACTGTGAAGAGCATATGCAGTTTGGCACGCCGCGCGGCGCAAGGCCCTGCCGGTGCATCATAGGAGCCAGCAGCAGACCTGTAAATGCCGCTCCAGAGTTGCTGATGTCTCCTCAAGCTCGTCCAGGTCGGTGACCTTGGATCTCAGGGCATGGCACACCTTGTCGATGGATCGAGCTCTGCGGTAAGAGGGGGCCCAGCTGTTCCTCACAGGCTAGTCAGGCCGGAGCAGTCAACAGTCAGCCCGTTCACAGTCCTTGCCAGCCTAGAAATTCTGCCGACTTGTTGTTCCCAAGGCAACGCTGACTTGGGGAGGCGTGGGCACAGGAGGGGTAGCCACATGAGCAAAGTCGCCACCCCCTCCTGCTAATGGCTACAGGGCGGTTTGAAGGAACAGGCGCACGGGAGCTCAACGCTCCCAGGCAGAGTCAGGCCTACATGTACTTGTCTCGCCAGGTCCTACGGTCTGCATAATCCCGCGCGGCGGCTGTGCCAAAGTCCCTCAGGAAGCACGTCTGGAAGCCTGCCTCTGGCCGCTCGTAGATGATTGCACGCCAGCTTCTTGCAACCTGGGCACAGTGGCACAGGTCCTGCACCTGCAGGCACACCATGGAAGCTGAGCTGCAGGGGACCCCAGCAGGGTCATCCAAGCAGCTACTTGCTGTCAGTCACTTGCACCTTGCAGTCACAGCCTGCAGGCTTGTCTCAGCAGGCCCTTCAGCCTCTTGGCACGGCTGTTAGACTTACCTCTAGCTCGTTGAATATGTGAGCAATGACCTCAGCCGGGATGTGGGGCAACTGATCCGCCCCCTCCTTTTCACCCCAAGTTCCAGCCGGGGGGGCACGCCTGTGTTTGAAAGACCTGCTGTTCGTCCTCCTTCCAATACCAGCGAATGCTATTCTTCCACTCATGTGTCGACCAGCCGAAAGACGAAGCGGGGGTTTCCACTGGAAGGAATGAAGAAGGTAAGCAGGGGGTGGCAATAACGTGCCTATCGAAATAACAGAGTGAGTGGTTGACTTTTGGACACCTGCCCAGGTGACTCAGACCAGTCACCATGTTGTCAGCCAAAGTCCAAGGGGGCAGGAAGCAGAGTAGGAGATCAGAAACAGCAACCACAATTACGATGAAACACAAGTAAAAACATGTATTTTGTACCTACGAGAGCGCGACCTCTGCATTGAGGTCAGCTGAGCATGACTTGAACTCAAACAGCAAAGTCAGGCTCAAGACGGCTTAGCAAGCAATGGTCTGCAAGGGGCCTTGAAAACTTGAAAGACTACATTCAGGCTATTGCGGGAAGGATTGCGTTCCAGGCAGGAATACTTCAAGACTGAGCAAGCAAACAAACCATCCATGATGCGACAGGCAGCTGCATGGCAACAGCCAGCAGGGGTCGTGATTCCTATATTCCACACTGCATCCAGCCAGCCTACTTCGATTGCTGCCCGCACGCACCCCCGAACCTGTATCAGCGAGGGCCCCGGCAACTTACGGCACTTGGCCTAAATCGGGCCAAGGAAGCCACCGCTTGGGGCCACTCACTGGGCCCTACTGCTTCTGGACCTGCTCGTGGTATGGCTGGAGAACGCCCAGCAGCCGCGGGAGGGTCTCTGGGATGCCTCCCGTGATCTCAAAGTCCACCAGCAGCCCCTTCTCGCGGTAGTAGTCCTCTACGGGGGCGGCGGCTGCATTGTAGACCTGGGATCAACACAACCGGCGGCCAGTGTCAGCCAGCAAGGCGAAGCATGGGGCGCTTCAAGTCACCAGATGCCTGGGATGAGGGCTCTTGGCTTAGCCACCTGCCGTCACTACCAGTGGTGCACTTCTAGTAGGCTGCAGGGACGAGCACTTGCCAACTCTCCGCCCCACAGTGCCTTCCATAGAGCGCGAACACTACCGGGCCCGGCGTCGTGACTAGATGATGCAATGCCATCGACATGACGGTGGGCCCACTTACCACCGACGTGCACAATCAGGTGTGGCGATAGAGAATGCGCCACAAGTGTATCGCACAGCACAGCACAGCACAGCACAGTCCGCACCTCAAGGCGGTGGCGGATGACCTCCTCTGTGTCGTCTGACCGCTGCTCCATGTATTTGACGCACTCGGCGGGCGGGTTGAGCGGCGGCATGACGATCTCGGGGCGGTCCTCGCTGGCGGGCAGGTGGATGTCGGCAATGTTGTAGTTCTTGCCGCACTTGCTGCAGATGCGGCGGCCCAGGCACTTCTCAACCAGCACCTGCCAATGAGAGGGAGAGGGGCAGCAGGGAATTTGCTTTCACCCCCGCTGGAAGCTGCATTAGAAAGCACACAGGAGGGGCGGTCGCCCAGCATGATACCTCGGGCCATGATATTGCTTGCCGGGACACTAGACAAGGCTGGCCAGTCTAGGAACACTTTCTGTAATGAGCCAAGGTTGTATCAATGTGGTTCCTGTTCGTATCAGCAGCCCGCCCAGCATGACAAAAATGCGGTTACTTCACGCACGGCCCGGTCTCATAGCTCTCAACCCTGCCTCACATGCCACCCACAGCACGTTGGCAGCCCTCCTCACCTCCTCCCGCAGCCCTAGGTCCAATGCTAGCTGCACGTTGGCAAAGCTCTCGAGCGCCTCCGCCTGGGGCACGGTGCGTGGGAAGCCGTCCAGCAGGAAGGCCGCCTGGCCGTTAGCGTCGGTGGCCGCCTTGAAAAAGTGTTCCCGGATGACACGGAGTATGAGAGAGTCGGGCAGCAGCTTGCCTTGGTTCACTATGGCCGCCATCTGCAAGCAAGGGATAGTAGAAGGGTACACTGTGTGTGGCATACATGTGCGCTTCACTCTGTTGGGACTTCTGAGAAAGCATGCAAAGCAGCGCGTATGGCAGACCAGGCAGTGGCTTGCTCCCAACTGGGGTGGACCTGACAGGGTACAGCAAAATCAATGGACCAAGCCCAGCGTGCATACCTCCTGTCCAACGTCGCTGCCCTTCTTCATCTCTGCACGGACCAGGTCGCCGGCTGCAATGTGGTTCATGCCAAAGGCATCAGACACCCGAGTCGAATACGTGCCCTTGCCCACTCCCTGCGTAGTACTTCTAACACGTGTGAGCGCCTGGGATGGCCACATGCATGCGCTCCAAGGGTCCAGTGCTGCGCCCAGTGCTCACCGGTGGGCCCATAAACACCCAGGCAACCGGCCTGGAGTCATCAGAAGACATCCAGCGCTTCTGATGGTCAAGTGTCACCCGGGCTGTCCGCCGCAAGGCTGATTGCAGCTGCCGCATCAACAACATGGTAACACAGCTAGGCACAACACTGAAAGCTACAGCTGCAGCCGATGTTTGCCTCCGACGTCGGTTTACACACAATACTGAGTGAGCAGACTACATGGGTTTCGTCCAAGTTTTGTCACAGGAGGCCTCTAATATTTAAGTAACGTTTAGTCATAGCGCCAACTCACCCAAAACACCCCACATACTGTGTTGCAATCACACAACCTAATGGCAGGTCGGTCATAATTTTTTAAGGCAGTTGTGAGCGCATCGCAGAAAACAGACATGTTGCATGACATGTCTGGGATGGCTGGGATGACGTCGCTGTGCTGAAGGGCTGCGGGAGCAAGCCCTGGTGTAGTCATTGGAAACCAATGGCGACTCTCAGCAGCTTGGAGCCTGACGCTCTTGTCCACATGGCAGACCACCTCAGGGCAACCGATGTTGTCAACCTGAGCGCCACGTGTCGCGCCATGCACGAGGCTGTCCGCCTGAACCACACACTGTGGGCCAGCCTGTACACAAAAACCTATGGGAGGCCCGGAAGACTTCCACCTGGAGGCTCTAGCAGGGCTCCCCAGTCCCACTCCTGGCATGACTTCTTCATAAGGACCCACAGTGCTTGCCACCAGGTGAAACCCCAGCCCCTCGGCCTTCTCACCGTCCTGCCAAAGTTGCATGGAAGGCCTGGCCTTGCATGCACCCTGACAGGGTCTGCGGCAACCAGCGTGCGGTCCCCAGCACGGGTGGCTGGCTGTGTGCAGTTGGTATCAAGCAAGCCTGCCACAAGAAGCTGGTCCGTGGACAGCAGCGCTGTGGGGCTGGCTCAGATACACGGCATGGGCAGCAGGCGGCATGTGCTCACTGCCCAGCAGAATATCTTGGAAGTGAGGTGTGGGCCACCGGGGGACATCTCATTCCAGTGCTACGGGCATCACGGGAGGTGCGGGCGAGGCGAGGCGGGGCGAGACGAACTGCTGGCATCCCACCTGCCCTGACAACCCCTTCCGTATGGTATACTGTGTACTTCATGGACTGCGCATGGGGGCTGCTGGGTTTTGGCCTGCTCTGGTGCTCCAGCACAACAGAAGCCGGCCACCCTGGGCATGGCAGGCTTGACATTCCCCACCTTGGGAAGCCGAGGCAACATGCCTGCACAGCATGGGAGCAGTAACCACCCCTGCAGCTTGCAGAGGGGATGGGATGGAGTATGGAGGCAGCCCACGTTTGACGGCGCCTGGTGCGGTGCAGGGTGTCCTGTGCCGACCTGGTGCAGCTCACGGGGGACCGGCTGGGAGTCATCTCCGGCTCGGCAGACCAAACCTTGCGGTGAACAAAAGGATGGTTAGGAGGGGGGCTGACTTCTCTTATTGCGGACGGCTGAGTTCCGCTAGCTGCCTGTCTGAGACAGGCGTGGCCTGGCTACTCGCAGGCTGATTGCATCTGGGAGCGGGTTGCCGCGCTGTGCCAGTCTTTCTACTACCACACCATGGAGAACTTTTGCTGCCTCTCCATGGCTGGGTTCGGTTGCACGGACGGCTACAGTCCTTTCGCCAGTCGCATGTATGCAGGCTGTGGCAGGCGCGCCTGCCGGCTGCCCCGGACGATGAGGAGGGGGAGGAGGACAGCGGTCGCATGGGGCTGGAGGAGCCCAATCGGCTGACCCTGCTCACGCCAGCAAGGACGCTCCGGGGTCATACAGAGTCGCTCACCTGCCTGCAGGTCATCACAGGCAGCACAGGTAGGAGGGAGGGTCCCTGAAGAGGCAGCCACGTTGAGCGTGCTGGTGAGGCGGTGGATAGGGCGGGATGTGGTCAGGTGTATTGCCATCTGGTGGTCCTGGCATGCACCGAGTGGGAGGAGCAGGGCTTGTGTGCCATTGGTTCAGCGGGAGTGATGCGAGCGCATCATCTCAGGTGCTGGATGTGCAAGTACGAGAGCGCGTCAGGGTTGTGTGTCTGCGGACGATGTGGGCTGCAGGTGTGTGCATCGCGGCCACGGGCGGCAAGGAGCGGGTGCTGAAGCTGTGGGGGCTGGCACCCCTGCTGCCCTCACCTGTGCACCAGCCCCAGATTGCCACCCTTCGGGGCCATGGTGCCCCCGTGACCTGCCTAGCCCCCATTTCAGAGCAGCAGCAAGGCAGGCCAGACAGCGGAGCAGCAGGGGTGGGGGCGGCTGCAGGGGCAGATGCTGCCCCTGCTGCGGCCTTAGTCAGCGGCAGCCTGGATGCCCGGCTGAAGCTGTGGGATGTGTGGAACCCAGCCTGCATCAGCACCGCCAAGCTGCCGGCGCCTATCACCCAGCTGGGGAGCATCGTGGACCCCTTGGGCCTTGCACCTGGCGCCCTGGCGCAGCATGCCGTGCTGGCGGCTGCTGGGAATGCTGTGCACCTGCTGGACGTGCGCAGCATGAGGACAGAGCTCGTTGCAGCGCAGCCGGAGCGGGCAGAGCAGGTGCTTTGCATGGCGGCCTGGGGGACCGCTGTGGCGACAGGTGGCAGGGATGGAGCAGCCAGGGTGTGGGACCTGCGCATGACGGCAGGGGCGGGAGCACAGCAGGAGCCGCGGCTGGTGCTGAGAGACTACAGGCGGCAGGCAAGTGCTTGTTGCTGGTGGCTTGGTTGATGCGGCTGAGGCTGCATTGGTCACAGTAGGAAGTAGCAGCGGCTGCTAGGCGAGAGCTGTTTGAGCTCTGCAAGCGGGCTGGCTCATTCCTTTGTGGCAGTGCCTACTCCCTTTGCGTGTCTGCATTCCGGGGCTGTGAATTCTTCGTGCCACCTGGTGTAATGGTAGCAGGGAGGAAGCTTCCCCATCCCGTGTTACGAGTGCACAAGGACAAGGGAGGAGGGTTTCTAAGTTGTCAGCCCATGGTGCCGACACCGAAACCTTCTCGGAAGGCGAGCCAGCTTTACCCAGGCATACATGGACGCCTGCAGGTGTCCAGCATACACATGGACCGCTTGAAGGTAGTGGCATCTACGGATGAGTATGGCGAGGCGCCCCTCAGAGTGTGGGACGCACTCTCTGGGCGGTTGCTGGCCAGGCTAGGCAGTGCGCCCTCTAGGCCTTGCGGCACAGCTAGCGGCGGCGGTGCCACCCGCGATTTGTCACACTCGCGGTGGCCGGCTGGCCCTGCCAGCCTGGAGGGTGCCGCGGCAGGCGGCCTGGGGGGCGGCCAAGGCAGTGCAGAAGCAGGGGAAGAAGGGTACCAAGACGAGCCTGCTGCGGGCAGTGATGAGGAAGCACGCGAGGGCTGGGAGGGGGTGACTGCCCTAGCCTGCCGCGGCGCGGTGCTGGTGACGGGCAACTCAGAGGGGCTTATCTGCGAGAGGGACTACCGTCGCGGGGGCTTGCATGAGGCGGGCGCTAGCTGCCAGTTGCCGCAAGATGGGGAGGTGGGTGTGGGTGAAGGAGTCCTAGGCAAGTTTTGGCGTGCAGCTGACATACACTGATACCAAGTACATGCAAGGCGGTAGCACTGCAATGCTGTCCACACCTGGTGAGTCAAGGCCTGGGCTGGCAAACAGGTGCATGCAGCTGGCAGCAATGGTGAAGAGGGGTTCGCGCAGCAATGCATTGGGAAGTAAATCGAAGAATTGGTACTGGAACAGCGGAAGCAATAGATCAATACAGTCACAACATTCTCACAAGAAGGTGTTACAGTTTCTCCAGTACAGACTCTAGTTGCTGTACTTTCTTCAGCACCACCGTCTGCTCGTGTTTGAGCCGCTTCACAACCTCACTGTGCTCCTGGTCCCGCACCCGCTGCTTCAGTTTCAATTCAGCATTCTCAGCTGTCAACCTTGCCAGCAGCTGTCTTTGCTTCACCAGCCTTCGCCGCGTGTAAGAAGAGTTTGCCACCTGCACAGAGATAGAGGCCTGGTGGAGACGAGTGCGTCTGGCATACTATGCCTAGTAGGCCCTTCTTGGGTGCAGCCTGACCCACTTTCTAGCAGCTGCCATACTGACATTCCATGGTCTGATCTGTCACCATACAAACAGCAACATACTCGCACTACCAACAGATCTGTCACCAGCAACAAGGACAGCGTCGGTTGGCCTTGCTCGGGTTTGCAACATGAAACTCAGCCCGCGAGGTATGAGAACAACCCACCTGCAGTATGCATAGCGCCAACAGGCCCCAAAACAGGCTGAACCACAAGCTGTGGCCATCTATGGAAGCGATATCCGACAGCAAGAGATGCACGGTTTCACTTGCCGACCCCATCGGCTTGGTTTTATATAGCAACCACTCCAGCCTCACTATATCGCCAGATAGTGTTTGCAGGTGCGGATACGCCCCATGAAGGATTTGGGGGGTGCCTTCGGTGGAGGCATGCACCAATGCACCCGATACCACTGCTCAGGATCCTCCCGCACTGCTGACACTGACAGTCAGGGGATCAATGCAATGCAGATGGGTGCACTGCATGTTGCCATTCGAAAGCAGCTGGGGAAAAAAGTCGTAAGGCTGCTCGCCTCGCCCCACACGGCATCTCCCTGCGGTCCTTGACAGCATTCTGTGTATACAAGCCCAGAGTGCCACACAGACAGTTGCCATGCACCTCTGTCTTCCAGCCGTACGTCCATCCTGGTGTGACACAGGTTACATACTGCTCATCCCACCTTGTTCTTGGTGCACCAGGGAATGCCACGTTCCTTCACGCGACCCAAGGCAGATGGGAGAAGCCACACACACCTCTGCCAAAGACCGCAAGCGAGCTTGGGTTCAGCGCAGCAACTGATGGGTTAGCATCATGCTGGTGTCCTGAGACACACACGCAGAGCTAGCAACAGCAGTACCAGCAGCAGCACTCGTGCGCGCACAGAGTCATTCCAAGTCCACAGGCTGCCCTTCCTACACGCACAAGAAAAGCACAGACACCCGCCACACATCACACAAGCAGAGTACTAACGCACACTCAAGCCCTGGCAATCGCCCGTGCATGGTGGGCACAGCCACCTCGCCTGCCTACAGGCCGCCCAAGATGCAGGCCAGCAACAGCCAGAGATGCTGGGCAGCTCTGTCCCACACAGCCACACACCATGGAGGTCAGGGGGCGGGCGGGCCACTGCAGTGCTCGCTTGCATCAGGGGCCCAGCGTGGCCAGCTTCTCGGACTCGTAGATGAGGACCTGGTAGAGCTTGGTGGTGAAGGAGGGGGCGTCCTCATCCAGCACGTCCTTCAGCGACTCCAGCATGGAGCCGGCTGCCACGTGCGCGTTCACCTGCAGGCAGCAGCGGCGACGGCGACACAACCGGAAGGTCAGCTGGCTAAGCAGCCTGCTGCCCAGTCAGCCAAGTCGTGAGTCAGCCGGTCAGTTGCCCGCTCCGCCGTGCTGGCCAGCCAAGAAGGATGCAGCGGGGCAGGGGCGTTTGCCAGGCGAAAGGGTGTTGGCAGAGTCCACAGGCAACCGCCCTGACGCCATGTAAGTCATCACGCTGCACAAGCAGCCCGATCCCCACCACACAGTCCAGCCACCCGGACAGCCACGCCCTCCACTCCGTCACACACTCGCGCCACCATACGCCCACAGAGGGTGCATCACGGCTCTCCCACCCACCTGCGACATGATGAACTCGCAGAAGGAGCCCTCCTCCTCGCCCATCAGCTCCTTGATCTTCTTGCTCACCCACGCTGCACAGTGGCACCACACAGCAAGGCCCAGTGCTCGTTCAGCAAGGCACTTCTCCCAGGCTGCACCAGGGCCCAGCTATCTACCAATGTGCGCTGTACCTGACTTTGAACAGGCTGCAACAAACCCGTCCGGACATAACAACACTATACTGCAAGGCCAGATCAAGGCGCGCGCCTGGCAAGGTGAAGAGAGCACCTGCCCAGGCTGCCTGGAGCCAATGACCGGTTGTGGGTGGAGACGCGCAATGGGCTCAGCATGGCACAGCACGGCCCAGCCCCTGCGAGCGAGCCCCCCCCCACCCAAGCACGCGCTGCCGCTGCCACCCACCCGCAATCCTGTCCTTGACGTCCTTGGGCGCCTTGTCCAGCACCTCCCACTTGATGGGGAAGGCAAACACGCCGCCCTGGTCCTTGGGTATGCTGGCCATGAGCTGGCGCTTGAGCGTGGCCGCATCCTGCTGCGGCGGCTGCTGTGGGGCCGCCTGGGCCGGTGCAGGCTGCACGACGGCCTGCTGCTGCTGCTGCTGCTGCTGGAGCAGGGCCTGCTGCGCCTGCTGGGCCTGCTGCGGCTGCTCGTCCTCATCCATATTCGCCGTCGCCGCCGTCTGCTGCTGCAAGGCCTTGAGCTCCTCGTCCGAGTAGCGGATGGGTATCAGGCGGCGCTGGGGCTTGGCTTCCTCCTCCTCATCCCCAAACGCTGACCGCACCTTGGTGCGGCCCGCGGGGCGCGGCGCCGCTGCCGCTGGCGCCGCTGCGGCCGGCCGCGAGTGCGCCTCATGGCCGCCCGCGGCTGCAGGCGGCTGCGATGTGGAGGAAGGCGCGCCGCCAGGCTGGTCTGACTTGACGGCGGAGATCATGGCCTGGTAGATGGCGTCGTTCTCAAACTCTGGTTTGACGTCTGCCTCCTCCATGACCCCGTCGGACGCCGGCTCTGTGACAGGGGCAGAGCAGGTCCCTGAACCATCATCCCAACTTGCAAATGCTTGTATTATGGCGGATGCACGATTTCAAGGTGCGGCTGAGCAGAGCAAGTGTAGGCATGCCCCGCGCTTAGCGTAGTTTCACCTGCGGCGGTTGGCGACCAAGGCAGCAGCATGTGACATGACTCTGCTCCTGGTCGAGCCTGGCCCCAGACCCTGCCCTGTCGCTCCAAGGGATTGGCTACCCCTGCTGGAGTCCCCAAACCCACCTGTCTTGATTTCCTGCTTCTCCGAGTTTGCCAGCTGCGTCGCCTGCTCATGTTGGTCTTTCTGACGGTCTATGTCATCATCCCGAGCTTCCAACTCCCGCCGCCGCCGCCGGTCCGCGGCTCTCCGACTGCAGCACACCGAGATCTGCTTCATACTGTACATCTCAGCCCAACGACCACCTGTGGCCTCTGCCCCAGTTACCAGCTGCTTTGAATACACCTGTCCCCCTACACCCCCCCCCCACACACACACAACACACCCACCCACCCACCCCGCAACACACACACGCACACACACACACGCACACACACACACACCACCACCAGCCAGCCAGCCAGCCAGCCAGGCAGCGCACCTGCCCCTGTAGGGCCTCCGCCTCCACGGCTCGTCGTCCTCGTCCGTGTCCACCGCCTCGTTGTCGGCGTTCACCTGCCGAGCGCGCTCCTTGGCCAGGTCGCGCTCCTTGTCGCGCTCCCGCTCCAGCTCACGCAGCCGGTTCCTGCAGGGGGCCAGGGAGTGCTTGTCCAGCCACAAGAGGGTCCACTGCCGCCAAAATACGGGGCCAGGCAGCCCATGAGCAGCATGAAGCAAGTGTCGGCGCAGCTGCCGCATCCCCCTGCACAACCCTGTCCAGAGTGCCTGGGGCATGTAGCCGCCAAGCACAGCTGCTGACAGCCATCTGGCCGCCATGGCCCCAACCACAGCAGACACAGCGCCTGCCACTCCAGCCAGCCTCACCGCTCGGCCGCCTCCCATTCCTTCAGCGTGTCGCGATATGCACGCTCTTCCTGCTCTGCACGCCGTGCCTCCTCCCGCTTCTGCCGCGCCCGCTCCCGCTCAAACTCCTTTTCAAGCTCCCTCTCCCGCTTGCGGTCGCTGGACTGCCTGCCCCTGCAGAGGCAATCACTATCCACATGTGGTTGCTGCGAGTTCCATTCATCCAGCTTCCAAGTCATCACAGGGAAGGCGTGCTGCAAACTTAGGAGGCTGGGTACACCCGTTGGCCACCTAGGCTACTTGCGGCAGTGTTGGATTGGCTTCATGCCTGAGCTCCTGCTAGCAGGCCATCCACGCACCTATTCCCAGGCAACCTTTGCTAAGATCCCAGTCTTGCCTCTCACCTGTCCTCAGCTCTGCTGCCGCCCTCAGGCCCCCGACTGTGCCCCTCATCCTTGAGGCTACTCAAGAAGTCGTTGGCTGCTGCCGCTGCTGCGTCGCCGCCGGGCGCCGGCGCCTCCTTGACTGCCACAGGCGCCCTTTCGGAGACAAGGCCCATCACGCGCTCAAACGCTGCGCTCTCTGCTGCCTCCACAGCATCCACAGCACCGTTCTCTGTGGGTGCTGCGTCGCCCCCTGCTGCGCCCTCGCCACCTTCCGCCTTCTTGGCCGCTGCAGCTGCTGCCTGCGCTGCCTTCATCTCGCGCTCCTCAGCAAGCTTGGTCTTATACCACTCCAAGTACTCCTCGGTTGCCTGCAAGGCTTATCACTATACATGTTACACTGATACTTGATCGGAGGGATGGTATGAATCCAATGTAACGTTTACAGCCTGCTACACGTGCAACGACGGATGAAGGCTCACCCAAGGCAAGCATTGCCGCAATACTCTAAAGTGCCTCATTCCCCTCTTTGGGCACGTCCAAACCAGAGCAGGCACAGGGCAAAGTGGCAAGCCCGCGAGCAGTCCAAGCAGCATCTCAGCGCAGCCCATGCACCGTCGACACCCTGTGCTAAGTACTGGCTGCAAATACAAAGGTTAGCTCACGCAGCCCATGCCGTACCAGCCATGGGCCGCACACATAGGCTAGCAGCCGCACCTTGTTGCACTTGAGCTGCAGCTTCTGGCCATCCAGCTCAAGGTCATTCAGCACTCGCAGCGCCACCAGGGCCCCCTCCGCGGTGTCATAATTGCAGAAGCCAAAGCCCTTGAACTTGCCGCTGTCTGCGTCTGTGACAGGCTTCCAAGAGCTGACTGGGCCGCACGCGTCCAGCAGCTGCCGCACAACGGTGCCCTCCACGCTGGGCGCGATCTTGCCAACCCACAGCGTGGTGGCCTTGGGAGGGGGCGCGCCTGCGGCAGGTGCACGGTATGACTCTTCCCGGGTTACTGGCTGCTGCCACTGTGCCAAAGGCGAGGCCCAGAAGAACATGCCTTTACATGCCTGCCAGATAGCCTACCAATCGCAGGTGCCAAGCAGTGACCACGCATCAAGTGAAGCCTCGTACAAGCGCACTCCAAACCCAGTTTGTGCACTGGTTTCTGGGACGCCGCTTACCACGCCTAAGGTTGGGAGTGTTGAGTGGCGGCAGGTTCACTGGTGGTGCTAAGCCAGGGCCGCCCATGGGACGGGGCCCACCAGGCCCTGCCATGGGTGGCCCTCCCATAGGCGGGACCATCATCCCAGGACGAGGCGGCCCCATGGGCTGGAAGGGGGGTGGGAAGGGCGGCGGCATCTGCATATGTGGCCTGCCAGGCCCTGCAGCCAGCATAGCAGTCCAGTGCTCTGTATGCTGTAAGGAAAGGGCCTGCCCTGCGATGGAGCGCCCCCTGCCACCAGCGGCACAGGTCAATCACACACCTTGCGGTGGGAACATGCCCGGCCCACCAGGCCCGCCAGGGAACTGGGGTGGGAAGCCAGGGCCGGGTGGGCCTCCATAAGGTGGAAAGCCTGGCGGGCGTGGGTACATGCCCGGTCCTGATCAAGATAAAACTAGCTACTGCTTTTGAGATAGACGGTCTAAACGTCAGTAATACACCACGCTGTAACTCAAGAAGAAGATGAAGATGATGGCTGCTATCACTACAGGTTTGCCACAAGCTGGGCAGCTGCAATTAGCAGCGATCAAGTACAACTAGCACAGATCGACGAACTTCCCTTCTGGGCTTAGCGTACAGCCCAACTCGGCACTACAAATTTGCGCCTTTGGGTTAGCCTAGGCTTCCAGGCAAAAGGGCCACATTGCAGGCTGGCTGGTTGTTACTTCACTGACATAATACTTGCTCGCATTGACGTCGGGCCTTTGCATCATGGCAGCAACTCCGGCACTGGTAGATAGCTTTTCTGTTGGAGTGCACGTCAAGCTGAGCACGACTTTGGGAGAGGTAGGGGCTTTTTGATCGAATAGCTTACGCCATTTCTTTTATGGCGTGCAGGCTAATCAAACCTAACCGAGCCATCAGTACTTGTCGTGCTGCAGGAGGTAGAGGGAGAAATATTTGCCTACGATAAGAGCACAAACTGCCTCGTACTGTTGCAGCCCGGCAGCACGCCCTTCCACCACAACTTGCGCATGCTGAAGACCACCTATGTCAAGGCAGTGCTTTCAGCGGTGCCGCCCAGCAGTCCACCCACCACGCAACTACCGTTTGTGGACATGCAGCGGTGCAGAGACCGTGAGGAGAAGGCCATCAGGGTGAGGCTGGGCGCTCCAGAGAAACATGCCACTGGGGAGCTCAGCGTCACCAGCCACGGTTGCCAGCCAGCCGTCACCTCAAGGCAAACTTGTGCACCAACAACCTGTGGGCCAGCTGGCTAAGACAAGCATGCTGCAAGTGGGCTCTAGGGATACCGCTGCTGCCACCCATGCACCATTGCTTGCTACTGGCAAACCAATTTGTTCTGTGCTCTGGCAGGCAGCGGAGGCAGAGGCTCACAAAATAGGGGTTGGCGTGACGCGCGAGGCGCAGCAGATATTTGACGCTCTCTGCAAGACAATGCCATGCCGCTGGGAGGGCCAATCAATAGTTGTCCTAGAAGAGGTGCGCTCGCCGAGTTGTGGAGTCAGCTTACCCTGTCAACTTATGTCCTGCACTTGCGCTCCCAGGGCCTGTGGGTGAGGGCTGGCTATGACCGTTTCACTCAGATTGCCACTGCACTGCCTGTGAAGATTGAAAGAATCGACATATGGACGCTTGCCTAAGGTACGTACATGTGAGCTATGTGTGGGGTTTGCAGGTGGACATCCCACCGCCCTATGGGCCCGAGCACTGCCGGAGTCGACATGCGGATGACAGGGCAGCAATGGATCGTGTACGGAAAGTGGTGAGTGGTAGAAGGTGCTGGGCATCAAAACACAAGCATAGTAACACACAGAAGCCTTGGCAGGTCTGCGTGTGCGGGATGTCGTCTGCACAGGATTCTGCCTTGGTTAGCTGGTTAGCTCTGAGTCAGCGCTAGCACGCACAGTGCAAGGTGGACTCACGACGGCCCCTTCTGGGCTGCACCCATGCTCTAAGGTTCTGGTTTGCTTGTGCTCTACGTGCAGCTGATTGCGGAGCGGCAGAGGCTGGGGTACTCGTGACATGGCAAGTGAAGCTGGTGGTGGCGCACGAGGTGCAGTCTGTGACGGGACGGCGGTGGGCTCGGGCTGGCCACCTAGCATTGACACACACTACTTGCAAGCGTGACAAGTTGCGAGCAAGGCACTGCTAACGCCGTGACGTGTTATGGCTATGATGGCTGGGCATAGTGCGAGGAATGACAGCTGACAGTGCAAGGCAAGCTCTGGTCAGATGTTGGGCCGGTCTGTCCATAGTGCCACTGGCTTCCTGGAAGGCGGCAAGAATGAGGCATGCCGGTGCCAGCATGGCAGTGCCCTGAAGTTGTTGGCCTGAAAGAGTACTTTGGACAGGGGTTAGTGGGGTTAGCGCCCCCTCTCCTGGTCTGATTTGAGCACTGGTATATGGTCCTTGACATGGGGACAGGCCTTACACATGTGTGTGCTTGCATGACCAGGAAGCACTGAAGTCTGGACGAGGGTTGTTCTGACAAAAGCTTTGTGCCAAGATACCACTTGCTGCTGTCTCTACACTTAACTGCGCTCCACCATGCAAGCTCGTGTATTGCATGCCCAAGTTCCCAGCTGGAGGAACAAAGCAGAGCCCATCGTGGGCATGAGGTTTACACCTGCCCCCTCAAACAGTCAACCCAGCAGTGGGGCAGTTCTTGGTCCCTAGGTGGTAACACACGTCATGCAGATGGCCTTGTCAAACATCTGAAAGGAAGCAGTGGCAGGCGAGGACACCTTGGCGCCCTTCAAAGGTGTGCTTTTCTCGGGGAGAGAACTACTGGATCAGCACTCTGGCAAGACTCGGGCACATTCTGCATCCAGCCCTGTCAATCCAGCTCAACTCTTACTGCCTGTTCGCACTACCTGCCACCCATGCTAATATGTGTGTCCCTTGACAATCAGCCCTCTCGACCCTTCCGTGCACAGAGGTGTTGCCATAGCCGACGCTGTCACTCAGCCTTGGTTCAGAGCTCCAGCGCCATACCGCTTGAGGAGGTCGCTCAGGACCTCGTACCTGCAAGCGCAGGGCGATGCTTACCAGCCGCACACCTTGGGCTGCTTCCCACAAACCTGCCCCAGGCTGGCACCCCTTCACCGTGAGACCCTGTCAAAGGGGTCCCACATGCATCCAGCCTCGATGGCCTTTCCATGGTAGAGGTGTGTGCACAGGTCCAAGCCTGGGCTTGACACAGCCAAGGCATATTGATGAGGAGCAGCTTCCACCGTGTCACCCTGTCAGGCAGGAGTGTGCACTGCACTCACCGCCTCAGGCCCTGCTGAACTATGTCCATGGAGTCATCAACTGTGTCCCCAAGCGCCTCTAGAGCCGCTGCAAAGGTCTCCCTTGCCAGCTCCTCCTTCCCCCTGCACACCATGGCAATGATCACACCTAACAGGGGCTGCCTTAAGGGTGAGAGAGGCTGGGCTTAGGGGGGAAACGACCCAAGAGCTTGCGGAAATGGGCTGCTTTGGTGGTACACGACCTGGCAGCCTGTGTGTTCTGGCAAGTATATAAATGTTCTTGCACGCATTGGCACAGGTAGGCAGTCATGGCTGTGAACCGAAGCAGGCGGCAAGGAGCCAGTAGCGTCTCGCTTGCCTGTGCTTGAACTGCACCACTCCCAGCTGCAGCGCCAGCAGGCCCCGCAGCTGCACAGCCACCCCCACTTGCTTGACCAGCAGCAGCGCCTGCTGCAGCAGCGCCTCAACCACGCCCCACTCCCCCCGCTCCTCCGCCCGGCTGCGCAGCAGCGCGTGCTCCCGCAGCGCCACGTCAACCAAGGGCCGCTGGAGGTCGATCTTCTCGCCAAACTTGCGCAGGCCCTGCAGCAGCCGGGCAGAGGAGCCAGGAAGGAAGGTAGAGGTCTGAAGCAGCTGGACAAGCCAAAACTGCCTGGAAGCCTTAGCCCTCCCGCCGGCTTGAGGGCTTGTGCCTGTTGCCCCGCTCCAGTAGCCCAGGTGGCAACGTGAAGCGCTATACGACTGCCACCGGCTACCTGCTTTGTCACTTGTGCCAGGCATGCATGGCTGACAGTCCACGCCGTCCTTGGCAGCAGCAAAGCTCGTCCCTGGCGTGCATACACCTGCACCTTGGCAGACTTGTACGCCTCCAAGCCCGCCTCACCCACCTCCACCAGGAGGTCGTCCAGCCGCCTGACAGCCTCGTAGCTGTGCGCTCCCAGCAGCTGGCACATGCCCGTGTAGAAGAGGGCCTCCCCAAATGCGTCCTGGTGCTGCTCCGAGCCGCTGAGGGAGGTGGTCACGGTCGCAAGCAGTCGCTTGGCTTCCGCGACCTGCTGCCTGGCTGCAGAGAGCAAGGGCAAGTGATACAAACAATGCTTGGCAGGACAGGGCACCAGCCTGCATTTTCCAGGCACTAGGAAGGACCGCATGCCGCCCTGCTACTGTGGACTTCTTCATTTGTGCTTGCAAAAGTGTCATATACATCCCACCATTCTCAGGTAATCCATCATCTCAGGCGCCTTGCTCACCCACAAGTATAGCTGCAAGCCGCAGCTGGCATGCTGCCACTTCTACGCTGGTCGGGACACAGAAGTTCTTGATGATGGTCAACGACTCCCTGGCAGCAGCCTCGGCATCCTGCACAAAGCCATCAGGTGGCTGTGACTGCCCCGAAGGTAGCCTCAACCAGGAGCTAAAGTGTTCTGTGCTTCAGGCAGGGGTGTGCTTTGCAGGCATTGCGTACATAATGAATGCCTTGAGAGCACCAGCAAGGCTGCTTGGTCCGCCAGCCCACCTCATACATGCTGCCGATCATATAGATAACAGAAGCCTGCGACAACAGTGAAGAAGTGGCACGGGTACTGCCAGTGTGGAAGCATGGAGTCGGCCAGCAAACCCACAACGGCGCACCATCTGACCAGGCCCTAGTCGAAGGTTCGACAAGCCCACAAATGCGGCAGGCATATCATGAAATTGCCCACCTGGTTGCTCATGACAGCCACCATTGGGTGGTTGGACGTGCCAAGTTGCTGCACTGCTGTTGAAATGCCTGCGAAGGCAGTAGCAGGTAACCGAGGAGCGGGTGACAACAGGGTCAGGCTCCCAAGTCCCTTGTTTCATCAATGCAAAACGTTAAGGGCACAGGCCTGCTAGTCGGGGGGGG
>BBXU01002753.1:0-36938 GCA_001598975.1 Parachlorella kessleri
AAGGACCTTGTTTTGGCAGACTCGCTCGCACCTTTCTGCAGTAACTCGCGTCCGGCGTCCTGGCTGCCCTGTGCTATCAGCTGCATGGCTTGGCCTAGGTCATTTTGCCAGGTCTGCGCGTCTCCTGCAGCCGCGGCAGCGAAGCCTCGCCCACCAGTGCAGGCTGTCCAGTGGGCCCTGCTATGGACATGTCGCAAGTGGTGTGGGGTGGTGTCTGGCCAGGTGCCGTGCAAGCGAGGAGCAGCTGCCAGGCTCAGCTGTGTCAAGCCCTCCAACTGCTTGGTTGGAAGCAGATGATCAAGGGTTTTAAGGCAGCTGGCTGCTAAGAGCTTAGCTGGAGTCGACAGCATGACGAGCCTGCGAGAGTAGAGCTGCGGTATGATACACTACAACGATAATGATGTAAACTATCATCCCAGAATCTCAAACAGGGGATGTTTTCATATCTCCAGCCAGGCTGTCTGGGCGCAAGCGGGCGGGATGGCTGGCAGCGGACGAGGCTCCCTCAGCGTCCAATTCCCTGGAGCTCTCAATACCTGAAAGGTAGGTGCAACTTAATGATCTCAGATGCAAACTGACGGGCGCAGCGAACCTGGGTAGGCGTGGACTGGAGCCATCAACAGCGGTGCGCCACCGGCGACACCTGATCAACAGTGATATTCCGCTCTACCCCTGCTACCAGCTTGATACCCAGCTAATAGGACAGCCTGGCCGATGGAAGGCCAGGGTTCCAGCGCCCTGCAGCCGCTGGTTCCCAGAGAAGACAAGAAGCCACTGGGACCACAGCTGCGAGTTGGGACTGGGGTTAAAGCAGTCCTGCTGTTGAGCGTCTTATTGCTGCTGGGTACAATCTTGTCAACCTGGACGGGCGGAGGCGGTCTTGAGGGGGACACCTCTCAAAGCTGTGCAACAGCAAATGTTCTGGGACGTCAGGCCAGGTGGGTGTGCCGTATGTGTGCCCGATGACAGCGGGCCAACCTTTACAGACTTAATGAGGCATATCGCTTCCCAGCACGTTTAAGTGCAGGCTTTGTGTCGGCCGTGTGGCAAAGGGAGAGCCTGGCATTGCAGCTTCAACCACTGCTACTGATGATCATATTACCGTAAGCAGGCATGAGTCCTGACTGTTGACGGCACCATGTAGCCCCCCCTGCTTTCACCTGCACGTTTGCAACCTTCTCTTCGGTAGAAACATAAGCTGAGCTACCCTTCATTGTGAGATCAAGGCTCGATGGCCAGTGTTTTGACACTATGGCATTGCAGGACAGGGCAGCTGGCGTCCCAGACAATGCCACGGCTCCTGGTCCCGCTGGCGGTTATGCAGCCATATTGCCCAAGTTTGACATGCCAAAGCCACATCACGAACCTGTGGTGACCAGTAGCGCGTCTCTTTCTGCCTTCCAGCGGCACCGGCAGCGCCGGCGGGACAGTCCCACAGCACCACTAATGGCAAGTAGTCCTTCAGGAGTGCAACCGCCGCCACTAGACAACAAATCTGCAGCGCAGCCGGTGGCACGAGGGAACCCTCCCACCCCGCAGCAGCAGGCCCCAAACAACGCCATGTGGCGCACTCTGACAGAGTTCATCCAACTTTGCGACAACTATGTTCCCAGCGAGGGAACACATGCATCGAGGCAGCCACGCCAGCCACAATTTGGAAACTACAGTAGCCCGAAAAGCTTGGGGGAGCTGTTGCGCCTTGGGGAGGCCTCCCAGGGAAGCCCCAGGAACATCAGTAGGGTGATCCAAGCTCTCCATGACATCACTGTGGCAGAGAGAGGGTTCGCGGTGATGACAGAAGAGGAGCAGGAGGCAATGGCAAGCCATGGCTGTAGCTCTAAGGCCGCCAGGCTGCGCAACAAGAAATCGGGGAGGTCGCCACGCATTGGTGAGTTCATTCGCTCGCCTTCCAGCCCAGGGTCTGAGGATCTGTGTGAACTGCAGCAGGGGGGATAAGACAGTGCAACCCAATTCCTAACTGTAGGTATACTAATGATTAGCTCGGGAGCGCCAGGGTATGTGCGCTTGTCGGAGCTGAACAAGCAGCGCTATGCACAACTCCACGGGTACCAGCTACACATCCTTCCTCCTGCCGACTCAAGCCGTCACCCCGCATGGTCAAAGATTCCGGCCGCACTGTCCCTGCTGCCACTCTACGACTGGCTGTGGCTGGTGGATGCTGACACCCTGGTCATGACCCCCGCTGTCCCTCTGGCTGCCTTCATTGATGACCACTATGACATGGTACGTACGGAAGCCTCAAGTGCAGCCGTGCTGCTGTGGTTTCGCAGCTGACTGCCAAGTGCATCTGCAAGCAGCTGACCGAGCCAAACTCTGCGTACCCCTCTTCATGCCCAGCAGGTGCTCACAAGGGACTGCAACAACATCAACACTGGGAGCTGGCTCATCCGCAACAGCCAGTGGACTGAAGCAATGCTGGCCACCACTTACGCCCGCCCTGATGCGGAGCCCAGGGCATGGTGGGAACAGGCGGCCCTCATCCAGCTGGCAGGCCTGCCTAGTGTGCAAGACCGCATCAAGGTTCTACCAACCAACAAGGGCCTTAACTCTTATGGGAGCGGCACTAGCTGCAACGATCGGGGGCTGTTCGGCGCGGGGGATCTCCTTGTGCACTTCCCCGGCGCGAAAGACAAGGAGGCAGCTTTCCAGGAGTATTGGCAACAGCTGCCAGTCCAAGAGCGGAAGCCACTGCCGTCTATGTGACCCACATGCAAGTGCTCAGCCCCTGGTGGGTATTGCCGCTCCTGGTCTACTGGCATATTTTCATCTGGCGCACGCTGTGAGGAATACCGTGGTATTTGGATTTTGTTAACTATTAACGCATGAGGATCAAGAACTGATGTGCGTCTGTGACTGCATGCTATGTATCTTTTACTACTTCCTGCTGGCGTACTTGGCTGTTTGTCGTCATGCTGCATCGCCCATATCTCTTGCCTTCGCCTGGCCACTGCTCTTGAGGAGCCATGATACAGCCACCAGTGCTGAGTATTCTGGTAAGCCATCTTCAAAGTGACAGTATGGGGAGAGATTTGTGTGCTCCATGGAGCGCAACAAGCTGCAGTGCTACCAGGTGGTTCTGTCTGCATGCATGTACACATGTAGATACCTAGTCACGACCGTTGCAGCTGCCAAATCCTTCATCAAATAAGCTGCTGCCAATATCCCACAACAGCAGCAACGCAGTGCTGGGAGATTGCCTCATGCTGATGATCAGTGCAAAACTGGCCCTGTAGCCGCACAGGTTTCATGCCAGATGAGACGTCCTCTCCCCCTGCCCCTGTCATGTTTGAAGTCCACGGCAGTACCTGATGTACACGGCCATTACTCAGCATGACAACCACGGCTTTCTGGCATGCAGCATACTACGTAGCCCTCACTCGGACTTTTCTTCTGTGGAAGCGTCAGTGCAGGACGAATTGCTAAGCCACGGCTGCACCCAGCAGAGCAAATGCACGGTCACCTGAAGCCGTACCACTCTCGTGTGCAAGCCTTGCCCTACTGAGTACTGCTAAGTGAGATGGAGCCCCAGAGCCCCAGTGCTTCGCTGTCCAAGGAAAGGAGCAAGCCACATGGGTTCCACCAGCGGCGCACGCCTGGGAAAGCACTGGCTCTTCTCCTGACAAGCCTTGCCCTGATGGTCGTCGCTGCTAACTTGAGTGCCTGGACAAACAGCGGTACTTCTGACTGTGCTTCTATGAGTATCCTGAGCCTTGAGGTCAGGTGGGTGCTTCCCAATCCGCCGTGCGCAGCCTCCGATGTGCTTCTGCTGGCTTGTCAAGGCACACAGCTGGTGTTACGGCAACCTCTTCCTGGTGATGCAGGCTGTGCGTTAGCAGGACGCCCACAGAACACGACCTGCAACTGCGATCTAGGCCAGCTCTGGCAAGTTATTCCAAAACGTTGTGACTGGACGAACACAACCTAAAGTCCAAGCTAGTTGTACACAATCGCTAGGGATTTGACCAGCACAAACTCTATTGCCCCTCCGAGCTCTGCAGGATGAACCAACTGTCGACGTAAAGGGGTACGGGCATCCGAACTCTCATAGGACGTCTTCTGCAGCATGGCCTTGGAGCCACAGCCAGCTACCAAAGCCCAACCTTGAGCTGCAAGGCAGCGATCTGCAACACGTGCAGCAGACCCCCCCAGACAGCCAGTCACCCTTGCATGATCTATTGCTGCGAGGCAGCAACTCACAACAGGTGGAGCAGCAGGCACCTAGCAATATTACATGGCGGACGCTGACAGACTTTGTTCAGCTGTGCGACCGCTACCTTCCTGGGAAGGAAAGCGGCTTGAAGCAGCCGCCAGCACGCAGCAACTCTGACAGCCCCAGCATCCTGGAGGTGTTGGCCTCTCGCAGATTTGCGAAAGCCACTCCCCGGAATATCACCCATGTCCTCGACGCCCTTCATAAGATAACCCAGACAGAGAAAGCACTCTCTGTGGTCGCGGGCAGGGAGTTGGAGGCACTTCAGTGGCGAGGCTGTGCCACCAGGACCACCCAGCCACCCAGCATCCAGGCGGCAAGGCAACCTCGCATAGGTGAGTACTTGATACACTTCATGATGGCCATGTGAAGGGCGTAATGCCTCCCTACCCAACATAGTTCAGCATCTGTATGTCCACAGTCTTAAGAAGGTACCATGAGCCCTGCTGGCAGGTATACTCATGATCAGCTCAGGCGCGCCAGGGTACTTCCACCTGTCAGAGGTCAACAAGCAGCGCTACGCTGGCCGCCATGGCTACCACCTTCATGTTTTTCAGCAACTTGACGAAAGCCGCCACCCTGCTTGGTCAAAGATTCCTGCAGCATTGTCCCTTCTGCCTATGTATGACTGGCTGTGGCTGGTGGATGCTGACACCCTGGCTATGACGCCTTCAGTCCCGCTGACTGACTACATTGATGAGCGGTTTGACATGGTGGGTGTGCACGCTACCAGCTCTTTGTTGGAATGCATCCGCAAGTGTTAGTAACCACTGCCGGCAACATCATGCCAAGTTCACAACTGGGCGGCCTTCCTCGTGCTTCTAGTCTAGTCTAGTCTAGTCCTCGTGCTTCCACCCTGGCAGGTGTTGACGAGAGACTGCAACGGCATCAACACCGGGAGCTGGCTCATCCGCAACAGTCAATGGACCGAAGCAATGCTGGCAGCCATCTATGCCCGCCCTGATGCTGAGCCCAAGGTCTGGTGGGAGCAGGCGGCCCTCATCCAGCTGGCGGGTCTGCCCCGTGTACAAGAGCGCATCAAGGTGCTACCAACCAACAAGGGGTTTAACTCTTATGGCATGGGCAGCTGTGGAGGCCAGGGAGGGTACACTGAGGGTGACCTGCTCGTGCACTTCCCTGGAATTCCGGACAAAGAGGCAGCATTTCACACATACTGGCTGCAGCTGTCGCCTGAGGATCAGTAGTCAGTGCCTCCTTCGCCAGTGACTATTTGAAGCTGGGCAACAGTTTTGTCGTTTGTTACTACAAAGGGATTCCCATGGACAACAGTCGCACAACGGCTTGCTGCTTAACCTTAGCTCCTTCAGTTTTTCGTGATGTAGTGCTCGCCTGTCACTTTAGTTCCTCTCTTGAGTGTGACCTGTGAGAATTGGCAGCGGTTCCCTACACATGTGCAAAACGTCCAAGGAGGATTGGAGGGTGCATTCACAGTAGCCTACCAGGCCCTACCTGCCAGGCCCAGTGGGCAAAAGCCAGCCTCGACAGACAGCACTCCTGGCGCTCCTGCTTTGGACGCTGTGCCTAGCGCGCAGGTGCCTTGGCAGTACAGCAAATGCAGTACACGGATTGGACCATGGGGCGTTTAGACGAAAGATGAGGCATCTACATATAGCAGTTATATGGCGATGATTCCTAGTGTTAAGTTCTAGTAAAGAAACCTTGCAGGCTAGCCATGCACCTGATGCATCATGGCACCACCGGATACCCGACCTTGGCGTTAAGTGCTCGTCCATTAAGCGTGTATGGCCGCTCAAGGCGTGCCCCCCTGCCTCGCCGGCTTGCGTATTCCGATGCTGACCTTGCCCAGTTCTCTGGTAAGGGGAGCAAAGTACTCTGAGCCGTGCAACTTGTTTCAGGTTTTTTGTAGTAAGCTGTCACTGTACCGCAGGTGGGGAGAGCGACGACCCATACGCTGGGCTGAACTGGGTGCAGCAGAACGGTGAGCCAGACAACTGTCCACCTAGGCTGGCTGTCACTGTGACCCGCTGGGCAGTTGAGGGCACAGGCCCTGTGTGCCGGGGGCGCACCGCAGCACTGAATTGCGAGTGTTCATTGAGGGGCCGCAATCTCTTTTTGAGCTGCAGCGGCAGAGATTCGGCGGCAGTCGGAAATTGAGCAGCTGGAGAAGGAGCAAGCTCAAAGCGTGGGGCTCTATGTGAGGGGCCGAGCGCCCACCGCCCAGGTGGAGGTCAACGAGGATGACCCTGAGCGCTTCCTGTGGCACAAGTGCGGAGGGGGATCGTAGGCCGGCTGAATTGAAGCTGCAGAGCATGCAGTGTTCTTCTGAGTCACTGAATGATGTCCTGCACCAACCGCCAGGCTGTGTCAAGTAGACATATGCCCCCCTCCAGGGCAATCAAACCTTCCAGCCCACCCACCCCTGTCCCCATAACTCCATGTCCCACAGAGTCTCTCCCAGCTCAGCATTGCGCTGCTGAGTGCGGGGTCGCTGCCTTGCCTGGTTTGCAGGCGCCTAGCACAGCTGGGCCCCCAGGGCGACTTTGCCAAGGCAGAGGCCGTCCTTCAGGAGATGGCCAGAGCCGGGCACCCCCCGGGGCCGCGCGCCTACCACGCCCTGGTGTTCACCTACCTCAAGGGCAACTCAGTGGAGGGGGCGCTGGATGCGATATGCAGGGAGGTCAAGGCGGGTGAGTGGGCGGCGGGAGTAAAAGGGACGGCCAAGGCACGGGGCAAGGGAAGGGAGGTTGATGGAAGAGGGGAAGCTGGCTTAGCCCAGTTGTTGACCGGGATGGCAAGGGTGGTAGTGACCAGGATCAGGATCCGAGGGGTTGGATTTGCGGCGCTGTTTGGATGCATCACGGGGCGTGCGTGAGGCCCTGGAGATGAAGGGTGTTTGGGAGTGTTTGTCTATCTGCAGCGCAGTTTGTCGTCCGCCTTTAGGAGCGCAGTGGTAGCGGAGGGACATATGCATGGATCGCACCAGGGAGGTCAAGAGAGTCCCAAGCCTCAAGGCCGACCCCTACTGTGGCACCCACACCGCCCTGCCCCGCCCCGTCCCTCCCTGCAGGCATCCAGCCTCTCCCGCAGAGCTACGCGGCGGTGGTGCAGGGGTATGTGCAGCGTGGCGACACCAGCATGGCCGAGGCGGTGTGGGCCTCCAACCGGCGGTCAGGGGTGGACTGCGGGCCCAGCTGGCTGGTGCTGACAAGTGCCCTGTTCAGGGTGGGGCAGGAGGAGCGGGGCATGCAGCTGCTGGAGCAGGTGGGGTGGGGCTTGTCGAGCTTCGAAATGAACGCGCGGTGGGTGTTGACGGCTGGGCACTTTCCTGAGCAGGCCATGCAGGGTCCGCTCCATGGAGGCTCTGCAGTTGCAGGTCCTGGCTGGGTGGTGAGCTGCTTTTTGCGCATGTTGCAATTGTGCAGCTGCAGTCGGGTATTAAATGCAGGGGCAGAGTGGCTTGCTGACATACGTCCCCTACTCGTGGCGCACGCGTTTGCCATGAGAAAGGAAGATTGCAGCTTGGAAAGTGGGCTCGTCAGATGGAGCCAATTAGGACCAGGGGGCCTTAGTAGGCATTCAAGCAGAGCAGACATCGTAGTAAGCGGCACCAACAAAAAGGTGCATGGTCCCGCACTGCAGGGTGAAAGCGAACAGCGAGTTGGCGACGCCGGGATATATGCTCAAGTCATTGCGTATCTGTGCCGCATGGGCGATGTGGAAGCAGCGATGAAGAGGTTGAATGAGATGAAGGTGCGTGGGGGCACTGCTACATGTGCTGGTTGTCCTGTTTTGGCTTGTTAGTTTTTTGCTAACTGAGCTGCCTGGTCTAGCACGCAGCCTTGCAGAGCGCAGGATACCAGCTGGGCTGTTGAGGGAGGCTAGCAGGCTTAAGTAGGCCGGGGCAGCCCAAGGCTGGGCAGCAGGTCAACATGTGGTTGTTGACTGTTCTTGAAGCGGGCTGGCCAGCTTGCATGAACCTGAGGTTGCCGGAGGTCCCTCGAACTTACTTGGGACCCTGCACAGCTTGACTCCCCCCCCCACCCCCACCCACCCCCACCTACACACACACACACACACACCGCCGGTTTCTGACAGGTTCCGGCCAACACCAGCCGCTGTGGTGAGGGTGCAGGAGAAGGGAGTAGGCAAGAGGCCCGAGCATTTCAGCCCGATCATAGAGTTCCTTGCAAGCGCCCCGAACCTGCAGAGCATGCAAGGTGAGCCTGTCTGCCACCACAAGCACCACAGGCAGGAGCTACAAGAGCCTGCGCTTCCCTGCAAGGCTCTTTTGTATGCTGCGTGCACGCCCCCGGGACCCAAAGTGCTCCATACCCTGAGGTCATGCACTTTGCGGCAGTAGCACAAAGTCTGCTTCAAGGGACCCTCTGCACAGCGTCGGGTTGCCTGTAGCCATGCCGCGGGCCTGTCTGCGGGACCGGGGTGCGTATTCCAGCGGCGGCCCGCGCTGTTGGTGCAGAGGCGGAGAGTGTGACGCAGCAGGCGCTCGCGACGCCCTCGCTCTACCTGACCAGGGGCACACTCAACAAGCTGCTGCGGGTACGAGGGTGACATCCTATTGGCCTCCTTGCTGGCAGCAGCAGGCGTTGTCACCAGGGAATCTAGCTGACATTATAGGAAACAGCTAATGCTAGCGCAGCTTGTGTAGGCAAAAGATATAGTGGTTCCATAGTGGATCCTCTGAAGTAGGCCACGTGATGGGCCGCTGCCCTTGACCACTTCGTCGCTTCCAAGCAGGATCTCAACTGGCGGCGCAGCTCATTAACCGGGCAGCCATGCGCATCCAGGTGGTACTGCTGTGCGCCGCAGACAACAAGTGCTATGCCATGCAGGGCTACCTGAGCCTGCACTTGCCTGCTGAGGAGTTGGGGGCCAAAGTGTCGCTCTGCCAAGAGTGGGCACGACAGAGCGATGTGAGCGAGGACCTGGAGACGCATGTGCTGCTGCTGGAGGCGTTCCTGCAGACAGGAGACCTGCAGGTGGGCTTGGGGCGGGGCGGGGCACGGGGCTGGGTGTGGGTAGGATGGATGTAGCACCCCTGCAGGGAGGGGAATGGAGGAGGGGGGCTGGGTTGGCCTTACAAGAGTTGGGGGAGGGGCTTTGATGGCGGGATGTGCAGGGACCAACCCGCAGACCCCGTTGGCCAAAGGCATGCGTCTTGGCGGAAGTCATCCAGAGCTGTTCTTGCGGCATCGCCCCCGTTGCTACTGGCTCTAACCAGGCCACGTCCCTCTGGTGCCCACGCACTGGTATGTCCGCATCCGCAACACGCCCACAGCGCCAAGTACGCAGAGCTGTGCGTGCGTCCTGCAGGCCGCGCTGCTGCACTGGGGCTACATCCGTTCCAGCACCTCCACAGACAAGTATGACCTCCTACAGCACGACACCATCATCAAGCTGATACAGGAGCTCAGGTGGGGGTCCGCGTCCCTCTCATCCTGGTGTCTAAAGGGGGCTAGTGCAGTGCCAGGCTCTGTGGTATGTGTGCCGTGCAGGTCTCCACTGTAGCTAGACATGAGCCGCGTCAGGCGCCGTCTCAGCCCAGCTGGGTGTGCCCTCTCGCAATGGCTTGTCGTTCCGGCGCTTCAGGCCCTGTATGGAGCCCTGGCTACTGGTGTGTTTCCGCTGCTGCTATTGCTGCTGCTGCTGCTGCTGCCGCTGATAAGTGGTGTTTGCTCCGAAAGCTGAGCTTGTGACGAAGCGCTGCCGCTGTTGCTGCAGTAATGCGGAGCTGCCTCTGGAGTTGTATGGTGTGCTGGGGATGCTGTACTCTGCAAATGCGGAGCATCGCCCCCCGGCCACTGTTTTCCAGGGGGGTATTGATGATGCCACCGGCTGCTCCCACATAGCCGTCTGGTTCCACCGGCGGCTAAAAGAGGATCGGCTGTTGCGCTCAGGTGTGTGCGCCTTGGCGGGCTAGGGGGCGCGTGACCTGCGAGGTTGGATACAACCTGCCCGGCGGAGAGAAGAGTCTGGGCGGAGGGGTGGAGACAAGGTCCTGGGAGGGCGGCAGGACTGTGGTTGCCGTGCCCGGTGGTGTTGGCCAGTTCGTACCAGACGTGTAGCTCGACTTTGCAGTGGCTGGGGAGCTGGAGCCTGCATGTGTCAGAAAGTGCAAAGTTCGCAGTGCCTGAAGCAAGGTTGCCTTGGCAGCAGACACCCCCTTGCAGAGCGGCCACCGTGATAGACTCGTCACAACGCCCCTCACCACCCACTGATGCCTTTGTTCCTCAGTCACCTTGCCAGGTGGCACTGGGGGCCCCCTGGTCTCATCCCTGCTTGCCCTCTGCCTGCTCTTGGTGCTGCCGCAGGTGGGGACGGGGAAACAGGCGGGGATCAGGGCGCGCCAGCAGAGGCTGGGGAGGCCGGCCAGGAGGGAGAGGAGGGCCGCTCTTTCGTGTTCATGGACGGAGTGCGGCTGGACGCAAGCTCGCTGAGGATTGTGACGGAACGGGGCGGGCCGGTTGCTCTATCGAAGGTGACGGTGCGGGAGATCCGTGCGGAGCTGACTGCACGGCGGCAGCCGCTGTACGGCAACAAGAAGGAGCTGATAAAGCGGCTACAGGTGGGCGGGTGGAGGAGGCAGGGTGCTGGCTGCGTGGCTGCGTGGGCTGTGCTGGCAGTGTGGGCAGGCGCTTGGGCACTCGAGGGCGTGCCTGCACAAGTTGGTGCTAACGGCAGCCACAGCCAGCAGGGATAAGAAGCGGACACGCCCCTTGTTGAGGGTTTGGCAACTCTCGGCTGCTTATGGCGGCAGTGTATCGCCTTTTTAGAGATGCCCTCTGTAGCAGCTGGCCATCCTCTGGAGCTAGCAACATGGTGGTGTGGCGGTGGTGAGACAAGTCTTGGCGCGCGCTGTGACGTTGCATTGGTGCAGAAAGCGCGGGCGCGCATGGAGGAGGGCGGGGAGGGCGAGTCCAAGGCCGAGCCGACTGGGGTGAGCTGGCAGACTGTTGTGATGTACACGCTTGGCTGGCTCGGCTCGTGCCCTGTGCTGCCTCCCAGCGAGCGCTACTTGTAGATGACATGCAGCTGAGCTGATACATGTCGCAATGGTCAGCTTGTGCCGCAACGTGGTACAATGCGATATGGTAGTTTGTTGTGTATTGCACTTGCATGCCGGGCTGGGGCGGTTCTCAGCCACTGCCTGGGTGGCTCGCTGGCCCTTTCTTTATGACCAGCTACCTCATCACGCGGCCAGCCCCCGATTACCTTTCCTTCCTAGCCCTGCAGGTGCCCCAGGAGGTGACTGAGACGCACGTTGAGGGCGGCCGGCTGGTTAGCGAGTACAAGCAAACGATCTACCTGCCGGTGAACGCGGAGGGGGTGGTGGATGACTCGCGGCTGTTCAGGCCCGGCGGCAAGTCGCTCTTCGGCGGGGAGGGCGAGGACGAGGAGGAGGAGGAGGATGAGGAGGTAGGCCGCAGAAGGAGGAGGTTGTGTATTTACAATCGGAGGGCCAGAGGGATTTTAAGTGATGCAGGTCATGACTCCCTGCGGACTTGTAGATGGAGAGGTTTAATGCTGGGCGGCGGTGGTCGTCTGTGTGTGACTGGTAGAGCCCATGGCGGACTAGTGCAGGGTTCGTTAGGGGTCCCACAACCACTTTCACAAGTGCCACCCAGCCTGCCCTTGCTGTCATTGCACTGGCGGGCAGTCCTGCCTGACTGTTTGGCCCACCTGTCCCAAGAGCCGGAGAAAGCCAAGGCTGTGCCTCCCCTGGTGTCAAGCAGACCTCCTCGCGTCGCCGGCGGCGACGACGCGGCGGGGATGATGACGATGACTACGATGATGACGAAGATGAGGTTGGCGGCAGCGGCCTGGATGGGTACTCCTTCATGGATCTCTACAACTCCACGCCCGTCAGGGGCCAGCAGCCAGGAGCCACCCTTGTAGAGGTCACCTTTGCGACCGCACCCAAGTTCACCAACGCGTCGGCGGGGCTGCCAGAGGTGGGTGGCCCGTTGGCCTTGCCCTTCCTCTGTGTATCTCCGTACCGAGCTGTGGTACCACCCTGCTTGCAACCGGTGAAGGAGGGCGGCGGCTTGCGCCCTGGCTATGAGGCGCAATGTGCATGCCTGGAAACGCATTGCGAGTGGGTGGGGGGTATGCTTTGCTTGCTGGCTTGCGTGCCTGTTTTAATCTTCGCAGGCACTCCTTTCTCTGTAGCTGCTAGGGCAGCACCTGTGGTGCCACAGGGTGCTGCCCTAGCAGCTACAGAAAAGAGTTTGTAGGGCATGTGAGTTCTTATTCCTAGCACAGGATGCTGGAATAGGAATTTAGGTGCCTAGCTGCGAATGCTCCCCTTCCTGCCGCAGATGGTGCATATGCACCAAGCGGCGACCCAGCTGGGGGCCCTGCCCACGCAGCAGGACTTGGTGGACCTCGTCACAGCGTGCATAGCACAGCAGGACCCCATGGCCGCAGCGCGCACGGTGGACCTGCTGCGCACGGTTCACACCGCGGACCCAGCAGCCGCAGCAGAAGCTGCGGGGGCGGGCCAGGAAGAACAGCTTCTCTTGTTGGTGGAGCCTCTGCTGCAGCGGTTGGAAAAAAGCGAGCAGGCGGGGCGGTTAAGTGAGGATGATGGGCCGCTGCTGAGGGAGCTAAGGGCGTTGGGCATGGGGGGAGGGAGGCCGGCTGCTGGGGCGCTGATGCCGGCAGGGGGGCAGGACGATGAGGAGGGAGTTGATGAGGACTGGCGAGAACTGTATGCCGAGTTTGACATGCTGTAGGAGGTCGCCCTTGCTTGTGCTTCCACAACTGTGGTTGGTTGACATTAACAGATGATGCGATAAGGGATAGCTGGAAAGCTTCTGGGCTGGGTGCAGCTGTGAGTTGTTACAGCTAGCAGCGGCTGACTGTTGACACAGCTCTTTGCCTGTGAAGCTCTTACATGGGAGGTAATGACTCAGAATCGATGTTGACCGCCGCAATACGCTTGCAGCAGCAAGCATGTGGTCCAGCATTGTGTCAGCTTGCTCAGCTGGCACAAGTTGCCGCGCTATGTGTGCACATTTGTCGGCCTGGTTCATTTCCCACTTCAACCCAGCCATGGGTCAGCTCACATGGCACAGCTTATCAAAGTATTGGATGGCATGCAAAGCATGCAAGCCGCCCAGCCTCGTGCGCAATGTTTCATGAATAGCGTTCCTTAAACAGTAAACCCCAAAAAGAGTAGCAACCCGGCAGCCTTCGTCTTGGTCGGCTAGACATCTCCCATCCCTGTTATCTATCTATGATATCAGAACCCTCTCCAAGCAGTCCGGGTCCCTGCCTTCTCTTCCTAAATTTGAATATATATACTTGACAAGCATGCAGTGGATCCATCTCAGCTCCCTACCAATCCTAGTGCCTCTGACGCACCTTAGTGCAACCCTCGAAACAGGGTAAACTTACTACGAGGAGACTACCGGCAAAGAGACGGGCAACCAATCGGATGCTCAGCAAGTCTTAGTGGCCATTAGATTTGCCTTACCCATCTCGACCTACGGATTACACAATTTGTAAGTCGGGGTTATGGTCGTGCGTTGTTGCCTGGACGGGCACCCCATTTGACGGCTGCACGGGAGCCAGCTGCGGCGCCGGCTGCATGGCAGGCTGCGGGGGCACATACTGCTGGGGCTGCATAGTCGGCTGCTGCTGCTGCTGCGCTGCGGCAAAGCGGTCAAAGGGGTCCCTTGCAGGCTGCGGCGGCGGATTGCCAAAAGGCTGGTACTGAGCCTCCATTGGACCTGCAAGCAAGTTTCAACCGACATAAATACAACTCATGCCCGCTGCAACGCACCAGGAAGCTGAGTGGAGCCCCCGAATGCACGAACTCCACTATCCAGGAACCTTATGTGCAGAGCGGCATTCTTGGCAGTCACACAGGATGAAGCAGTATGATAAGTGTCTAGTGCCTCACCTGGGTCGGTACTCCTCCACACATCGTAAGCAAACCAGGTGCCAGCTGCTTTGACAAAGAGCACCAGGAAGGCCAGGAAGCCGGCCAACTTGCCGGGATGCCCTGTTATGAGCCAGATGAGGTCTGCAGCCAAGACTTCCACGCACCCACTTGCACCTTTGCAGCAGCCGACCTGTTCCTGAAACTTGTGGCAGGTTGCAAGCTAGCAGTGCCAGGACTCGGGTACCCTTCTGGGCACTGCAACTGCAACGTTGTTTGTCATACCTGATAGAAGGCTGAGTGGCGTAAGCAGCATGTAGCACGCCACCAGGTCCCTGTTGGCAAAGAGCGAGCCAACAATGCCAAGGGCAGCGATACTAGTGCCCGCATCACTAAGAAACAACCCTGCTGCCAATGACACCGCTGCCACACAGGCCAGTCGCTCTGAGGGAGTGTCACAAGCCAAGAAGCTGACCAGCGGCGGCATGGCCCAAGATCACAGGGAGGGGTGCCAGGTAGCGTCCAGCCAGCCAGGATCGGCTATCCACGACCCGCCGTCTGTTGCCTGAGAAAGCCAGGAGATACTAGATAGTTGAGGGCAGCTGGCGAAGAAGCCATGATGCCGCGTCCGAATCGGGCACTACTAACCCTTACATGAGGGAATGAAAGCCAGGTTTGTTTCCTCATGCGCACTCTTGCAGAAGAGTAGGCACAAGGCACGTGTGCATAAAGTATTTTCTACAATCTGTAATCCAGCACAACCACAGGGTCAGCAGGGACCACAAGGCAAGCCAGAAGCGTGCGCAGGGCACGAAGGGATACGCCAGCTCAGTGACTCAAAAGTGGGGTACGACAAGAAGAATCACCAGCATACGTAATTAACCATTTTGTACATCTGTGAAGCAGGTGACGACGGCACCTGGGACACCGCCATCTTCCAGCCTTGGGGCCCCAGGAAGGACCTTTCCACAAGGACCCTATAGAAGCAGCTCTATATCAGCCGCTTCCAGCGGCAATAGGCCAGGATGCCTCCAAACACCGCCACCGCGCCCACGCCCGCAGAGACCGACAGCGCCACAAACATGGAGTAGGGTCCAGGGCCGTCCAAGTCGGGCTTAAGCTCCACGTTCATCGCAAACAGCCCTGTGACTGCGGTGACCAGGCCCACGGCTGCGGAGAAGGCTGTGAGCACCAGGTCTAGCCGGATGAGCTGGTTGCGGTGGGAGTCCAGCTCGATGTTGATGAAATCCTCGGTGTCATCCACATACTCGCAGAGTGTCTGTAGCTGGTTCCACGTAGAGTCGAGCTGCAGGCAGGGCCAGCAAGAGGAGGTGCCTCAAGCTACTGCCATGCGAGCAGGGAGGAGCTGCAAGCACATCGCCAATCATATGATTTTGGTCATTCCAACGTATTCCAAGGAAGCCCTGCCAGAAAAACCATCGACTGACTGTGAGGCAGGCAGGCTTTGCAGCCCACAAGGCAACCTTGTGCCAACGCCTTGGGGAAGGGGTGCGGCCGCCACCTGCCCCTGGTTCTGTCCCCATGGACTCCTTCATGCCGATCCCACTTGCCTGCATGAAGTATGCCTCCAGAAGCATCTCCACCTGCTCGATGGCCTCCTCCTCCTCCTCGCTATCGCTGCTGCTACTGCTGCTGATCAGTGACTTTGGGGACGTTGGCGTCTGCAGACCGCTGGCCTGCAGTGGCGGCCCGGGGGAGGGGCAGGGACTGTAACTTCCGAACCAGGGACCACAAGACAGTGCCTACGCCGAGACAAGCTTGCTCAGCCGGCTGGCCGAGGAGAAGGGCTGGAAAGAGGAACAAGAGTCACGACAGGAAGACTATCCCTTGGGCTAAGAACAGTATAACCCCATCATGCCAGCAGGCAGGCAGGCAATTATACCACAGTAGCCACACCAGTGCTGTGCCCACCCCACGCACCTCAAAGCCCACCGTCAGCGGCACATCCATGGGAGTGTCTCGGCCGCTCATGGCTGCACGCTGCATGCTGAGCAGCTGGGCCCGCGCTGCGTCCTGCTGGCGCTCCGCTTCCAGCGCTGTGAGGTTCATGTCCATCATGTCCGAGTCGTCGTCCAGGAACTTCTCAAGCACCTCTCGCAGCTACAAACACAACACAGACAAAGAGGCGTGTAATCTGTCTGGGAGCAAGGACAAGCTGTCTGTCTCATGGCCTGTCGCCGATTAGTTATCTAGCACCCCAAGCGCCTGGGGCACAAAGCTATGTGCAGGGTGCTACTTAAGGAGCCAAGCGAAGCACCACCTCTGCCTATTTGAGGTGCTTGGCAGGTGGTGTACCTAGGTCAGGTTGCTAAGATCCACAATACAGTATCACAACCTCTGTTTCACCTACTCTACACAATCCGGCACACCAGACTAAATACGCAGCAACACGGCACTGCCTCAAGGCACGAAGGCAACCTACCACAACCGCCAGGCTCGCCCCCAGCGGCCTCCCACCCTTGCACTGCGCTCCTCTGCGCCCAGGTCCTGCGCCCACGGCCTTTCTAACTCGCTGGCTGCGCTCTCACCGTCTCTACGCGCGTGGTCAGCCGCACCATCCTGTTCTTGATGCGCCGCACACGCTCTAGGTTGCTGGTGCTGACGTGGCCGGTCAGCGAGTCCAGGGCAGGGTGGGCGGCCGACTCCAGGTCGCCCGCCATGCGCTTCAGGTAGGAGCACACCTGCGCGTGCGATGACCACTAGACATGTCTTTGTGCGCGCCGGGGCTCTGGGCCGCACATGAGGTGGCTGGCGAGGGCGCTTGAAGAACTCCTGTAAGTGCTAGTGCAGGTGGGCTAGCTTGCCTAGCCCAAGCGAGGGTGAAAGCAGGGGTGTTGAAGTGCGACTGACCCTCCTGCTGTCAGTAGCTAGCCTTGCTGGCGTACGCAGGCACCACCCGTGCCCCCAACAGGAACGCTGCTGCCACATGCACAAGCCCGCTGGCCAGGGAGTCGCCCCTACCGAGTCCAGGGCCACTTCCAGCACGCGCAGCTCAAAGGGCATGTCCTCAGCAATGCCGCCTCCCCCGGCCGTCACGCCGGCAGCTGTAGTGAGGTCCACCAGCGACTTGGAGGCAGGGCCGCTGGTCATCTTCCCCCCAGCGCCACCACCCATGCCAGCAAGATTGTCCAGGCTCCGAGCGCTGTTGACACTGTCTGCATGCGCCCTCAGCTTGCGTTGGAGCGTTTCCACAAAGGTGCTGACATTGTCGTCATCCGTCACCGCCACATAGGCTCTGTCTGCAGGCGGGAGAACAGGTGGCCAAATCAGCCAGCAATCTGTGCTCTTTCAAAAAGATCCTGCAGGGCTTGTGATTCCTGCTGCCATGACATAGCCTGGCTGCAGAGACGACCTTCCTTCTCTTTGTCAGCTGCGTTGGCCCTGCGGCTGCCTGCTGCCCCTTCCCTGAGGAAGCACAAGATAGCAAGCAAGCAAGACCTGCATGCCAGTGGAGCGTCCTTACAACTTACCAATGGTGATGATCATCTTGATGTACTCCAGGTTCACCTGCAGAGCACGGCAGCTTTGCAGCATCGGGCCACATGGAAAATGTTGCACATGGAAAAGTATTTCAAGCAGACCAGCAAGCAGACCAGCTGGCAGACCAGCAGATACAGGCTAGTACCACAACACACTGCCAACCCGCCAACATTCCCTGGGCAACACAACCCAGGCACCCTGCACAGGCGGGGACCGAGGCCGGCGCACGGGGCCCTGGGCAGCAGCAGCCTTTAGCAAGGGAAACCGTGCCCAGCCGCCAAGTGCTGACTCACCACCAGGGCCCGCTCTCGGCAGAGGATGGCGGAGGGGTAGGAGGTTGCCAGCTGGGGGTCCAGCAGGCGCAGGTCGCGCAGCTGCACCCCCATCTGCTGCGTGATGGCCAGCTTGCCCATGGGCAGCAGCTGCGACTCGCCTCGGTCATCCATGACGACCCACTGCGCCCCAAGCAATGGAACAAAGCGGCCACGGTTGAGCCACAGCTGGAACATCTTTTGCTCGCTGCACAAGTGAAGCTTGCCCTGCCGTCCCACACAACTGAGGTCTGGGCTTACGGGCCGGCTTTCTGCATGCACAGCCGGCAGGCAGGCTCAACCTTTCAGCGGCCTGGCTGGCACTGATACGGAGCGACTGGTGCTCTTCCAGATGACGCATTCCAGCCACCACGCACTTTCTCGCCCCGCCAACCACAGAAACCCAGCACAGCTGCCCATCCCCCACCTTGCGCACAGCCACCGCCGACTTGATAGCCTGTGCCTTCTGCTTGCGAGCAGAGGCGGCTGCACCGCCGTGCCGCGCTGCCGCGCCACCTTCTAGTGGTTGTCCCAGCGGCTGCAGCTCCTCAGATGGTGGCCCGTGAGTAACCCCTGTATCTCCCAACTCCGAGTGGAACTCCCCAACTGAGCCCTCATTGTGCTCTTCAATGTCCAGCATGTAGCTGACGTGCCGCCCCTCTCCGCCCCTTCCGCTGCCCTCAAGTTCGCCTCCGTCTCCAGAAGGATAGCCTTCGGCAGTCATGCTGCCTAGCTCGTGCCTGCTGCGAGCTTTGGCTTCCAAGCCGGCACTTATGACCTCCTTCCCCAGGGGCAGCCTGTGCGTGAATGTCGGGGAGGAGACTACTTTCAGGGCTCACATCCCAGGCGCACAGCAGCTAGAACGGCATGCAACAGGGACTGCTTGACGAAACTGCTTTAATAACATACAGCAGCCTCAGTGTTCTATATTTTCACTTGCAGTTGACCGGGTGGTGAGGTTAAGCATATTCAAAGCCAATGCTCGAGCAACGCACAGAGGCACAGAAGGGAATCTGAGGCACAAGAAGTCTGCGACCAAGAATCCTGCCCGGCATGGGAATCAACCTTGGACGGAGCTGGAAAGGAAGGGACACAGCAGCAGATGCAAAAGCCTGATCGAATCATTTCATGGCAAGTGCTTGCCCACTATAATGCAGATGAAGATGCCCAACGCATGCCAGTGCACCTGGTTGGCGTCACAAAAGAGGTATTTAAGTAATTGCCCCTATTTGCTCCACTGCTGCATGCCCTTTCATGCTTGGAGCACAAGATATCGCAAATGTGAGCGTCGCAATTCTAGTTGGCAACAGAAGCAACTACAGTCTCGTTCTTATAGAAACCTTTCCGCAGTAGAAAGGCCTTCCAGCACGCGCCACACAATAAGCATTACAGGATCTCATCGCTGTATAATGCAAATGTCTGTACCCACAGCGCGAGTCAAAGTGCCTAGTCACTGTTTTGCCTTGCTGATGGCCTCCTCCAGCTCCGGCACGATCTTGAACAAATCCCCAACAAGGCCGTAATCCGCCACCTGCAGCAGCAGCAGCAGCAGCAGCAGCCATCATAACCCCTTGTGAGTGGGCTGCATGCACTCCCAGCTACATGGACCGCCACCCACGCATTACAATCTTAACATGGGCTCCTTGGTCATACCAATGTGCAGCGCATCCTGATGATGCTTGCTCAAGGCCTGCATGTGCGTGCGACGGACCCAATATCTCCAGCTGCCCCATATAGGGCCCCACCTGCAGGAACCCTATGTGGGACACCAGAGGCTGTGACAGCCCACCTGGTAAATGGGTGCATCCGCGTCGGAGTTGATGGCCACAATGACCTTGGAGTCTTTCATGCCCGCAACATGCTGGATGGCCCCGCTGATGCCCACCGCAATGTACAGCTGCGGCGCCACCACCTTGCCCGTCTGGCCGACCTGCATGCAGGAGTCAAGCACGAGGGGCTGACCCTGGCCATGGTGCCTGCTGGTTCATGTCTATTGCACACTCCCATGATCATGGGTGGGATTTAAGGGAGGTGCACGGTGGGTGGAACCAGATCACAAGGTGATCAGGTCATCAGGTCACAACAAATAATCACCATGATCACCTTCAGCAGCCTACCAACCGCTTCCACTTTTGCTTCACCACGTAGGGGAGTGCACACCTGGCTTGCTTTGCAGCCTGGGCAAGGAAGTGTTTAACGAGCAGAGCTCCCTCACGCAAAGGGGCACGCTGTGTCACAGTTCCCCACCCCCACCCACACCCCACCCCCCCCCCACCCTGCCGCACTCACCTGCAGGTCATTGGGAACATACCCCGCATCCACTGCCGCCCGGGAGGCCCCCACCGCGCCGCCAAGCTTGTCGGCCAGCGACTCCAGCATCCTGAAATTGTCGGCGCTCTTCAGCGCCCGCCCTCCAGACACCACCACCTTGGCCTGGCTCAGCTCGGGTCGCTCGCTGCGGCTGACCTCCTCGCCCACCCACTCGGACGCGGTGGCAGCTGCGGCCGCCTGTGTGATGCAAGAGGGATAGGGTGTGGGTGGAATTGTGGCAGGGGGGATAATAAAGGAGTGACTTGTAGGTGGGGCAGCTGCATAGCAGTGGAGCAAGGGGTAAAGACGAGTGGGCTAGTTTCCAACTGCTACATGTAAATACATCGTGCGAGCTAGCACCTAAGCGGGCTATGTAGCAACCCCAGCACACAAGGTCGAGCACTTACAAGCACTTACACATTGCTCGCATACAGCTACGAGCCACACCTTGTAGGCGGAGCTTGTGTGCAGCTAGCCATTTATAGCTGGTCCAACAGTTTACCTTGGCCTCTTCCAGCTCCTCTGGGCTGACGGGCTCCACCTCAGCACTCCCCGCCCCTGTGGCTGCAGGAGGGAAGGCAGTGGGTCGGGCCTGCATGCAACCTCACCAATGCATTATTTCATGACTTGACAAGAGTGGACCGTCGAGTCCATGATGCAGTTTACCAGTACCACGGGGGAGCTTAACATACACAGCCAAGCTATCAAACTCTTGACTTGCTAGTTGCACCTTTCGCAGGGGCGCTGCCAGGCACTGTTGCACCCCACGCCGAGCTCACCGTCAACATGCGGGGCCCGTCCCCTGTGCACTTGACGGTGGCCAAAGCATTTCCAGCATAAATGGGCCGCACGAAGGTATCCGGCCCCTGGACCTCGATGGCATCGGCCACTGGCTGCACATCTAGAAGAGCGGCTGCCCGCGGGAGCACATTGCGTCCAAAGGTGTTGGAGGGCGCAACTATATGGGTGAAGTTCCTCCTGCAGTCCACATGCCAGCCAGGCTAGTGAGGTCATGGTGGCTAGGGATGTTGACAAGCAGGGGGACTGGTGCCATGAGCCACCAATCTCAGCACCGCAGGACGCGATTATGAACATCCTTCTTCTGACGGGCTCCGGTTAAGACCAACACTCAATGAGGTAATACGTTGCCATACTAGTGCACAGTCGGTTGAGAACTCACTTCTTCTGGACAGCAGCCAGGGCCGCTGCAGTTGGCTCAGCCAAGCCGTGCTCCAGGGCGGTATCATCGGCTAGTAAAACCTGCACGGTTGCCAGACCTGAGCTTCCTCCTGGGCTCCCTCCAGTGCAAAACACCGTGAGCCTGCACATGCCCTCCTACAAGCCTACATCCTACACGCCATCCTAGAAGCCCAGTTGTGGAATGCGCCTGAACTGGGACAGCACAAGCTGGAACCCTTATGTGAGGTTTCCAAGAATTGTCAGAGGTCCGGGAGTCCCTCCCTTTCCACAGCAATAATAAGCAACCACCCACCTTGTCGACACCCTCTATCTTGCTTGCAGCATCAGCCGCTGCTGCAGCCTGGGATCCAGCCACTAGGACGGTTACTGGGCCGCCAAGGGCCCTTGCTGCTGTAACAATGTTGAGAGTCACTGGTTGCAGTGTGCCTCCCTTCTGCTCCGCCAGTACAAGGCTGCTTAGCTGCAAGCAAAGCGACAGGCAGGCCAGGCACCCTTACGACCCATCGCCTGCTATGGTGTCGGGATCTGTTGTGATCAATAATAAACGTAGGCTTACTCACACTCCTTGCAGAGTAGGAAAGAAGGCCGCTTCGCCAGCCTCTACAAACTCTTCTGGGCAGCGCGCCTAGACCCAACATGGTACTACCAGATATAAGCGAAAGATAGATGCTTGGCTTTTCATAACTAGTAGTTGAAAGGGGTTCAAGAGGGTGACAATAATAGTCCCAGTTCCCATGCTGACATGGCAGGCATTGAGCGCCAAATTCAAAGGGCAGTAAGTGAACCGTGCCGAAACTTAATCAGTACAAATCAGCAAGGCTTCAATCACACCAACCTTGTCGGGAAACGTCTTGATCATATTTGCAGAGTCTCAGGCGTGCTGCGACATGCCGGTCTTGGGCGTGGGTTTGACACAATAGCACGCAGTTGTAAGGGCTTGAGGACGGGAAGCAAAAGGCAGCAGGGGTAGTGCGATGGCTGCACGTGTCCCTTTGCAAAACAAGGAGAACGGCATGCAGGCGCAGCCCTCACGCAAGCGGCCCTTTCAAGAAGACGATGAGTTTATAGACGAAGACTTTGACCTTGAACCCCCTGAGGATGACCTGGAGGAGTTGTTGGCTGGGGACCTTGACCCGGTAGGCTCACAGGGAGCGCCCACTGGGCGGGCGTTCCGCCTTTGTCAGCGGTGACTGGCAGTAGAGGACTTACTAGCAAGTGCAGGTATATCTATCTCATGTTGTTGTGCAGGTGGACGATATTGCGCTGGGGGAGGCAGGCAAGAACTGGCCGCGCCCCACTGCTCCGCAGCTAGACCCTTCGCAAGACAGCCTAGGTACGGAAGTAGGGCAGTGGCCTATGAAAATCTGGTGGCAGCAGCCCCAGGGGTGCCGTGCAATGGCTGCAGATATTCCCCTCCCGCTGTGTAGCCTGTGCTGACTGCAAGCTGAGCTGGTTGTAGCCTCTTGGTATCAGCATAATAACACGTCACTTCTAACCTTGTGCAGTCTTTCAGCAGCTGGAGGTCGACTACACACTCGGGAGACCTAACTTGCGGTTCTATAAAACCGACCTGAAAGTCGTGCCCATTGTGCGGTTGTATGGCGTCACAGAGAAAGGCGAGTGCCTGGCTTGGTATCACACGTGCGTGAGCAGCCTGCTGAAACATGTTCAGCAGGGAAGCTCCATGCAGGCATCATCATCAGTGCCCAGTGCCCCACGCCTTCTATATTGAACTCTAAGCATGTCCCAGCAGTCCCAGGCGCACCAGCTGCAGCTGACTGTCTTGAAGCGGTCAAGTAGTGGAGCTTGCAGGGAACAGCGTGTGCGTGTTTGTGCACGGCTTTGAGCCCTACTTCTACGTGGAGTCGCCCTTGCCCCAGTGGACGCCCGATGACTCAGAGGAGCTCTGCAAGCTGCTCAATGTGAGCATGGCGGCTAGCTTGTGTAAGAGCCACATCACTGGCAGTGCAAGGCTGCCTGTTCCGTACGCGAGCTGGTGGCCGCGACAGCTAGTGCCGCGCTTGCATTTTGTCAAGGCAGCCCTAATGGGTGCTGCCCAGCTGGCTCCCCGTCACCAAAGACTTTGCTTGTTCCACTCCTGGCTGGCCCCCCCTGCTGCAGAAACACCTAGCTGGCAAGGAGAGGAATAACCCCCGCAGCTGCCTGGGGGTCTTCCTAGAGCAGAAGCAGACGGTGCTGCACTACCAGCCGCAGGAGAGCCGGCCTTTCCTTAAGATTGTGGTGGCCACACCCAGCTTAGTGGGTGCCTCAAAGGGTGAGCAGAGGTCTGGCGGCCCGGGCTTTGTATTCGAATTCACTTTTGTAGTCGACTTGTGTTTTGGTGACGCACACTGTTCTGGGCTACCTGTGTTCTAGCCTGGACAGAGTTTCCCCTGGGTATTTGATGGACAGTTGCTTCATGTGATGTTGGATATGTATAATGTCTGATACTTCCTACGATGTAGAAGAGGACTTGTGTCATGTCTGGCACTGACCATGTGCATTTGCCTTGATTCTCTACCGATGTCAAAGGAGCGGATTCCCTGGGGCATGGTGGAGCTAGCCAGCATCTGTGGAGGTCTGCAAGCACTTGGGCCCACGGCCTTGTGGTCAACAAGGGGCGCATGGTTAAGCAGAGAGGCATGTGGCTTCAGCAAGCAGAGGAGAACGTATGATGAGGTGCTGACTGGCGGCTGCTGGGGGTTTCCTCTGCTTGCAGGCCTGTTTGAGAGGGGGCTGTACCTGGACTGGCTGGGCCGAGAGGCCCCCGGCCTCACATATGAGTCGAGTGTGCAGTTCCCGCTGCGCTTCATGATTGACCGCAGCGTGGTGGGCGGCAACTGGGTGGAGCTGCCCAAGGGCTGCTACACACTGGAGGCGGCTCAGGTAGGCGGGAGGGCGGGCGCTGTGGTGACCTGGTCCGTGTGACTCTGCCAGACAGAGGGAAAGGGGAGTCGCCAGCAGGAAATGGCAGGTTGTGATTATGCCGCGCTAACAGGGTGTGTACACAGTAGGGATGGCTGCTTACCTGGAGGCTGCAAGGGTGGAGGGGCCCCTCCACGAACCATCCTAGGTGCTGCACTAACAGTGGGGCGATAACTACCACTGGAGCCACCGTCGCCCTGCAGGCACAGCACTCGCACTGCCAGTACGAGGCGCACGTTCGGCACGACTGGCTGGTCAGCCACCCGCCCGACGGGGAGTGGGCCAAGATGGCGCCCTTCCGCATCCTGTCGGTGGACATAGAGTGCCAGGGGCGCAAGGTAGGCCAGGGGTGGGGTGACTGCTGTGGACCTGTCAGACCAGCAGGGCGATATGTGAGGAGGGAGCTCCAGCTTGGAAGTGTGGTGGCGGGCCCCCCCTGCAGCACTTGAGGCCCACAGCTGGCAGGCCGATGAGATTGCCTGCATGATAGCACGCTTGTTACGCTAGCAGGGGCTTTTGTGAAAGGAACACTGCTGGGTCCAGTTGATGTGTTTTAATGGTTGAGGGCAAGGCCGTGCTCCCGCCCTCCTTATGCAGGGGCACTTCCCCGAGGCGCGCCAGGACCCCGTGATCCAGATTGCCTCGCTGGTCACCAACTTTGGGGAGAAGGAGCCGGTGGTGCGCAACATACTCACGCTCAAGTCGTGCGCGCCCATTTGCGGGGCAGGTGGGTGCACTGGCGGCCGCAACAATGACTCAGGCCTCAGCCCTGTCCGGGAGGTGTGGTGTCAAATGTAGGCCACCTCCACATTGCGTGTCGGGCAATGCTGGAGGGTGCACCTGCAACGGCTAGGCTGGCCGAGAAGTGGGGGGGTTGGGTTTTCTCTTGCGCTGCTGGTTCTCGCCTGCAATGCCCACTACTTACACCCGCCTCCCCGCTCCCCACTATTTGCCACCGCCAACTTTGAGGTTACCCGTCACACCCTGCAGAGGTGATGTGCTTTGACGAAGAGCGGGAGCTGCTGCTGCGCTGGCGTGACCTGCTGGTGGAGTCGGACCCTGACATCATCATTGGCTACAACATCCTCAACTTTGACCTGCCCTACCTGCTGGACAGGGCCAAGGCGCTGGGCATACTGCCGGCCTTCAGCACCTGGGGACGCATGCGGGCCAGGTGGGGTGCTTGATGCTGCGGGTGTGAGGGTGCTGTTGGGTGTGGGAGATCAAGGGCTTCTGGCAGCTGGGCATGATTTGGTCCGCCGGTGGGGAAAGCTAAGCTTCATTGATGGTGGCATGCTTTGCAACCAGGGTTTAGCCAAGCAGTTTGTTGTTTGGTAGGGTGGGAGTAAGGCAATAGGTGCGGTTCGCAGAGCTGACTTAGCCTGGATTGCATATCGATAAAGTTGTATGCATTATCATAGTGAGCGTCTTGGTGTGTGTTGCTTGCAGGCCGTGCCGCATGAAAGTAGTCAAGTTCAGCAGTAAGGCGTACGGCACGCATGAGTACAAGGACATCGCGATAGAGGGACGCGTGCAGTTTGACCTCCTACAAGCAATCCAGCGAGACCACAAGCTCTCATCCTACTCTCTCAATTCTGGTGTGTGGCTGTGCTTGTGGCTGCCCGCAGGGCGTCATGCTGCACTTCTTTTCTCATCTGCGAAAATGCAATCCTAGGGTGGCAAACATAAGACATCAATGGTCTGCCACTGCGAAACTGGCTTAAAGTGTACCCAGCAGGGCCAGATCGTCAGAACAGCAACTACAGAGCAGCACAGGTGGAAGGTTCACCCATCATCGTACGAATGGCCTCTCCCTTTCCCTGCCTCTTCCTGCAGTGTCGGCCCACTTTCTGGGTGAGCAGAAGGAGGACGTGCACCACAGCGACATCAGCAAGCTGCAGGACGGCAACGAGGAGTCGCGCCGCCGCCTGGCCATCTACTGCCTCAAGGTGCGCCCACGGGGCCGCGGCGCTGGTGGCAGGGGGGGCTTTTGGTCCCGCTGCAGGCCTGGGGCATTGGGAGTGGCTTAGTCTGGCAGGGAGCCAGTGCCACTGGCTGCTACCCAAAATCCCCACTTTCCAGCTCAGCCTTTGGGCAGCCTTGTGCAGCGCATGGCACCATGCGTTGCTTCCCTGCGTGCTGCCTGCAGGATGCCTACTTGCCCCAGCGTCTGGTGGACAAGCTGATGTACATGTACAACTACATAGAGATGGCCAGGGTCACGGGCGTGCCCATGTCCTACTTGCTTTCGCGAGGCCAGTCCATCAAGGTGGGTGGCTAGCGCTAGCCAGCCCGCAGCCGGCCGACAACTTGCGACGCACTCCGGACCATACATGGCGCCAGTACCTGGTGTTTGGGTGCGTGGCAAGCCATGCGTCTCAATCGCGTGCTGAGGTTCACCGTCTGCAATGTGAGGTTCTGATCCATCCTCCGCTGCATGCAGGTGTTTTCACAGATCCTGCGCAAGTCGCGGTCCAAAAACCTGGTGGTGCCCAACCTCAAGGTAGGCCCAGCTCCCAACCTGCGTCTGCTGCGTGGATATGCAGGGGAGGCCCGCTCTGCAGCAAGTGGTGCATTACCTACCAGGAGACTCTGGGTGAGCTGTTGAAGGAGGTGCAGGCACCTTCGGAGCAGCATGCCTATCGCTGGTGCAGCGACCAGGTAGCACACCATGCAGGGCAGAATAATCTACCCACCACTGCAGCCTCCCACTCGTCACTGCTCTCACTTCCCTTGCCTTGCCCCCAGCGCAGAAGGGCGGCCAGCCCAATGAGGGCGTGGCGTACGAGGGCGCCACCGTGCTGGAGCCGCAGGCTGGGTACTACGACAAGCCGGTGGCCACGCTGGACTTTGCGTCGCTGTACCCGTCCATCATGATGGCACACAACCTGTGCTACACCACGCTGGTGCCCAAGGAGCAGCAGGAGCACTACAGCCCAGGTGGGTGGGGCGGTGGGTGGGTGCATCCGGGGAGGGCCCAAGAGCAGGGGCGGAATGGCAAGGTAGCCGTAGGTTGAGCTGCGCGTGCTGTGCGGGACAGGTAGTAAGGGACACGCTGTACCACTCCCACGCTCTGTCCTTGGGCCGTTACAAACCAGGTCAAAGGGACGTCCCCATACCATGCCGGCAGCGCTGCCATGTTTGATCCGCACTTGCTACGGCCCAACAGCATTCAGGTTAGTGATTGAAGTGGCTTGGTGCAGAGGATGTGCAGCGGACGCCCAATGGTGATGTGTTTGTCAAGGGCCACATGACTAAGGGCATCCTGCCGGAGATCTTGGAGGAGCTGCTCAGCGCGCGTAAGAGGTATGCTAGGTTACCAGGGGCATTCTGTCGATGGAGTGGGTATGTTGAGGGTGACTTCTTTGTGTAATACCATGGAAGGCACCTCAGGATATCGATTTGCTTTGAGACCAAGATATCCATTTGCTTGTACACTGAGGCCGACCAAGAGTTCCGCAGGGCAGGTGGGCCGAGCACAGATAGTGAGCACTGCTGTAGAGAAGGCGAGTGCCTTGGTGGTATGCAGAGCCAGGGCAGACATGAGCGCCACCAAGGACCCCTTCCTCAAGGCGGTCTACAACGGCAGGCAGCTGGCGCTCAAGGTGCGTGCACTGGCGCGGGCGAGCAGCCCTGCACTCTGTATGCGCCTGTAATATGCTAGCTCCCGTAACCCTGCGTTGCCGCAATGCTCGCATGCCAGCAACAACACCGCCTGGCGCTTCTTGAGAAAGCAGCCCAGCTTCATGCCAGGCAGTGGCCAGCTGGACTCCCCATCACTACTCTGCGTCACCTGCCACGCCCCACACGGCTGCACAGCCAGCACTTGGCTACACATAGACCTGACTACCCATAGCCTTCTCCTCCCCTGCCTCGCCCGCAGGTGTCCGCCAACTCCGTGTACGGCTTCACCGGGGCCACGGTGGGCGCGCTGCCGTGCCTGGAGATCTCCTCCTCGGTGACCTCCTTTGGGCGCGAGATGATCATGCACACCCGCCAGCAGGTCATGGACACCTACAACCGCAAGAACGGCTACGCCTTTGACGCCAACGTCATCTACGGAGACACCGACTCGGTGGGTCACAGGGATCGGGGTTGGCTGTGGGGTGGCGGTGCTGAGGGGGGGGGGGGTACTAGCACCGTGGGTGTTGCGGGAAGGTTGGCGTGCTTGCAGTGGAACTGGGGCTGTGATCGAGCTGTTATCAGCCCCAGCTGGTGTCCAGATTGGAAGGGCTGTCCTGCGCACAAGCGCACACAGCATGTTGATCAGGGAAACAAGAGTGAACTTCGTGTGAATGCGTGCTGACGCGGCAGCTCATGTACTGTTTGTTGTACTGCCCTCCATTTCCTGCCCACCATGCCCGGGTGCAGGTGATGGTGTACTTTGGTGTGGAGGACACCGCGGAGGCGATGCGTCTGGGCCAGGAGGCGGCTGCCCTTGTGTCGCAGACTTTCACCAAACCCATCAAGCTGGAGTTTGAGAAGGTGTGGTGGTGGTGCTTTGACTGTTACCATTACTGTGACTGTGGGCATCGGGCCTGGGTGCATCCTTATGGATGTGCTCACACTGTGCAGCGTGCCTTTGCAGGAGGGTTCTGAGAACTCCTGCTTGTGCAAGCCTGTATGGTGCATGCAAAGTGCAGCAAGCACGGAGCAATCAGCAGGGAGCCAAAGCCTCCATGCAGGTGTACAACCCTTACCTGCTGATCAGCAAGAAGCGCTATGCGGGCCTGCTGTGGACCAACCCCGAGAAGTGGGACAAGATTGACACCAAGGGCATCGAGACCGTACGCCGTGACAACTGCCTGCTGGTGAGCACTGCCTGCTGGTGAGCAGCCACAGCGGCAGCCCAAACAGTCCATGCCCCCGGAGCTAGCCAGTACAGGGCTGAAGAGGGCGCGCCGCGCTGGAACAGCTTGTGCTGGGTGCAGGCCACGCAAACCAGGCTGCTGATGCCGGCGTGCTTAATTCATGCCTGTCATGCAGCCCGCTAGCCTCGTGCAGCGCCGCTTGCATCTGTCTGTCTCTTCTTCTGCCTGAGGTTGGGCACCTTGGACGCCCCCCCTTTTTTTCTTTGAAACCTGTCCCACGGCGACCTCCCGAGAGAGACGCTGTAGATAGATGTAAATAGATGGACGCCCTTTCCCCCTGCTCAATCTCATGTTGCCCCTCCTGGGTCCCCGCCCGGTGCCTGGTGCAGGTGCGCAACGTGGTGACCACCTGCCTGGACAAGATCCTGGTGGAGCGGGCGCCCGCGGAGGCGTGCGAGTACGTGAAGCGCACCATCGCTGACCTGCTCATGAACAAGCTGGACCTGTCGCTGCTGGTCATTACCAAGGTGAGGGAAGAGGCACCCAGCGGGGCAGGGGGTGGCGCTGGCAGCGGGGTGGTGCTGGCTGCAAAGTAGCTGCCCGAACGGGTGGGAGGGGGAGTCAATCCTGCTTACATGGGAAGCTCAGGTTGGGTGGGGACATGCTGTGTTGGCAACCCTGGAGGGCTGTTTGCTTGCGCTCCTGGCTTCCTGCTACAGTCTTCTTTCCTTCTGATGCCTTTCACAAAGTCAAAGAGATGGCAGTCACAGCTATACCGGCGAGCGAACTGCTGCTTTGAGCGAGCTGTAAGCAAGACGAGAAAGTTTTCGGTTCCTTGCATGACTTTGGCAGGAGACATGGACCTGGGCCTGGCAACCTGCCAACTATAACTCTTCCTGCCTTGCTTGACCTCCTCTGTCTGGCCCCTGGGCTGTGTGTGTTGCGCAGGGGTTGACCCAGGAGGCGGAGGACTACAAGGCCAAGGCTGCCCACGTGGAGCTGGCAGAGAAGATGAAGAAGCGGGACCCAGCCACCGCGCCGGCAGTCGGGGACCGGGTGCCGTATGTCATCATCAAGGTGTGCGGTGGTGTAATGTTGGAGGTGGGGGTTGCAGAGGGGCAAACACATTGTCAGTGGGACGGCGCGCTCTAGGGCTGGAGAAGACTAGACTAGGCGAGAGAGGTTAGGACATGAGGGGTACGGGTGCCCTGCCAGCTAGCTGTCTGCCTGCTGCGCAGGGGAGGAGGGAGGTGTACGGGTGTTACTGTGCCGACCGTCCCGAGCGTAGGGGTCGCTATGTGCTCATGGTGCACCTCTGCTACCTTGCAACCCCCACTCTCAAGCCAGCTTAGTGCTTGCCGCGGCAGATGGCAGATAAAAATAAAGCAGCCACAAGCAGTCCCTCACTTTCTCGCCTCGCCCTCTTCATCGTCTTGTCCGCAGGCCGCCAAGGGCGCCAAGGCGTACGAGAAGGCTGAGGACCCCATCTATGCGCTGCGCAACAACCTGCCCATCGACTGCCAGCACTACCTGGACCACCACCTGGCGCAGCCGCTGATGAGGCTGTTTGAGCCCATCATGAAGAACCCCAAGGACCTGCTCACAGGTGCGGGCGACGGGACCAGCGGGCGGTTGGGTGAGACGGGGCTGCTGATGGAATGTTCTCTCTAAAGACTCCTGCCTTGATCACGGTGGGCTGTATGCAGGCGCCTGCACGGTTGCGGTGGTGGCGAGCGGTGGTCCACAAGCACGCAGAGTGTGATAAGTGGGGAGATGCTGTCAAAAGAGCCAGAGCGTGCACAACAGGGCACAACCAATTGCTGCAAGCGTCCACGCTTAGCGGTGCAGTGGTGCTGGCGAGTGTGTGCAGGTGCCCACACGCGGTCCATCCTGGTGTCTACGCCGTCGGCTGCCTCTGGCGGCATCATGAAGTTTGCGCAGAAGCGGCTGACCTGCCTGGGCTGCAAGGCGCCGCTGCCGGGCGGGGAGGCCACCGTGTGCAAGCACTGCAAGGACAAGGTGGGTTTCGCTCGCGCGCAGGGGGGGGGTGGCAGGGGAGGGGTGGGGACCCCTTCCACCCAGGGTAGCCAACAATGAAGGGTAGGCACGGGACGCGGCTGGGCACTGTGGAGTGGAGCTCTTAAGTTTCAGCCCTGCCTATAAGCCAGCCTTTCTCCTCAAGGCATCGGCCATACGTACTATGCTGGCGATTTTGACTGGAAACTTGGGCCTACACCTGCTGCAGGCTGGCGAGATCTACCAGCGTTCGGTTGTGAGCGTGAACGACCTGGAGGCCCAGTTCTCCGCGCTGTGGACGCAGTGCCAGCGTTGCCAGGGCTCGCTGCATCAGGATGTGCTCTGCAAGTCGCGAGACTGCCCCATCTTCTACAGGTTGGTCCGCCCAAGCTAGCTGCGTGGCTGTTGGTATGGTGCCTCAGGGTTGAGTGCAAGGAGGAGAGGGCATGAACCCCCAAACGAATCCGTGCCAGGGCCGTTTTGGTTTGTTTAGTGAGGATGCCAGAGATGCGGATGGTGGGAGTACATCTAAGTGCGTAGCGTCGGCGTGCAAGGGTCAAAGGAAACCAGAAAATGTGCTTGGGGAGAAAAGCTGTCCTGTTGTTGTCTGGTTGGCTCCCAACGACAACCGTGCTTTGCATGCCCTGCAGGCGCATGAAGGTGCAGAAGGAGCTTGGAGAGGCGCAGTCAACACTGTCACGCTTTGATGACTGGTAGGAAAGGCTGCTGGGGGCCGCCTCGCAGCGCTCCAATGGTAATCTTGCGCCGGCAGGCTGAAGAGCTAGGCAGTCAACAGACAGAACAGCATTGTTGGTTGCAAGTAAGGGCAGGTGTAGGAGTGATGACGCATTAGGTTAGAAATACTTCAACACTGCTAAGCTTCAGTCTGTGAGTGAAGGGAGCAAGTACATTCGTTTTGCAGGTGCAGAAGCTGTAGGTGGCAAGCTGAGTTAGGCGTTGTGTACTGCAAGATCTGTGGTACGGGAGGGCACCAGGGTACCTAGGCCCTGTGGCTGCCATTAGACATGTCTGCTTGACCGCCCTCTTCTTTATGGATCCACCTAGCCCCCAGAACAGTGGACAGAACACAGTATTAGCTGTCGACATCGCATTTAGTTGAAATTGTCTTGATTTTCACACATCTAGCGCCTATAAACGAACAGAGGTAGATGTGAGGCACGGCTCATGGCCAGCTGACATACATAACACATGCGTTTAGTCGCACACGCTTGGTCCATGTCAGGAAAGTCACCTGGGGCGGAAAAACTTCATGGCCAAGGAAAACAAATACAAGTCTGGTTAACTGCCTGGTTTGTTCGACACCCGGAACCACAAGCAGCCCCTCAAAAGAATGCAGAAAGCAACCCCACCCCATTGCAGGGGTTAGTGCCAGAACGACGACCCCCTCGCTGGGGAGTGCAATTTAGAGGAACAGACGCGCATGTCATCCACTAAGGCTGCTCTTCGATGCTCTTCTCATTGACAGGCTCAGAAACACTGCTATTATCGCAGCGCGCTGTACTTACCAGGCACACTGGCGGCTCACACATGACGCAAGCCTTCCGAACACTTTTTGCATACCCCTTGACAAACCACAGCTCTCGCTCCATACTCACACCTGGCACCACCGCCAACTAGCCCCCACACTTTCACGTAGCAGCCACCAGCATCCCAGCACTCCTGCCAGCCCAGTGTCCTGGGTTTGTTATGTGCGTGGGTTGGTGTGCTTGTGCGACCCCGTGAGGATGAGCATCACCAGGAAGGCCAGGACGCCCTCCACCTCAGACAGCTCCACGCCCGTGTCGATGTGCAGCAGCCCCAGCAGACCCTGCAGGGCCGTCAGCCACAGTAAGTGGGGGGCAGCATCACCTCACCTAACGTATGGTCCACGCAGAGAGCCAGGGGACAAGGATCCCCCACTGCCAAGACAACAAAAGTGACTTGAAGTCTCCTCCCTGCTGCGGTTCTCGCTGCCGCTGCCGACTGCTCAAAGCACTGACCGCTGTAATCCGGGACAGGCGCCCACCCCACCCCACCCCACGCCCCTGCCTCCTGCCGCTGCCTCCTCCCCAAGACCCACCTTGCCCGTCAGCATCTCGGCAGCCAGCGTGGCAGCCAGGCCCAGGAAGGACAGGCGACCAGCTATGGTCTGCACATCCTCCACTGCCGCCTCCGCCGTCCCCGGCCTGAAGGAGCTGCTCCGCGGCATCAGCCCCGCCACCGTCAGCGAGCCGATGGTGAGCACGATGAAGGCATCCAGCCCCTTGTTCCACAGCTCCAGCTGCTCAACAACTCCCACGCCGTTCATCCGCTCGCTCAGTAGGGTGGCCTACAGACGCAGGGGTCGTATCGTCAAAGCGTTAAAAAGCTACAAGAGCATGGCAACCTCTTGTCCAACCAATGCAAGGCTGCACATGCTGTGCACTTGCAAACTGTCAATGTGGCTGCCAGGCTGGTTACTCTGGGTCTCTCTGCCCTTCCTGCTGGAAGGGCAGCAGGAACCAGCAGGTGGCCAAGCTGGCAAGACCAATTCCCCGTAGGGAGGTAAGCAGCCAGTGTGGGCAACTCACCCCCAGGCCAAGAGTTGCCAGACTGCTTATAAAGTGGACCCTGCATATCAATGCAGCTACGTCACTTTTCGCATAAGCTGGGCCACACCAGTGTGTGCCCTCTTGGAGCCTTTAGGATTAAACAGGCGTGTAAGCGCTGGACCCTCACCGCATGTCCTCATCTGTGCTGGCAGTGCCGCGGATACCAGGGGGTGTAAGGCCGAAGGGTGGCTGGTCGTCTAGCTGCTGCTGCTGCGCCCCGCACCTCACTGCTCTGACTACCCTGACTGCTCTGGGGCGCTGTGCAGCCGGTAGCAAGCAAGTGTGCCAGGCAGACCTCTGTAACGTCCCAGCGAGCAGAGTCATGGCGCACGATCGAGCTGCGATACTATTTTCGGGCGTTTTGAACGGTGGTGAGCTCTGAGAGACAAGGATCACGCCCGAAAACCCAACCGCAGCCGGTGCAAAATCATGTGCAAAATCACGTTGGTACCCGCTGGATGCCAGTATCTCGGCGCGCAAGGTTCGCTTTCCGGAACAGGCCGGCCACCGACTCTGCCCCCCCTCGCTTTGTGGCATTCCTGCCATCCTATATTGTGGTGGAGGTTGGTGGGCTACCCTGTCCCAAAGAGCAACTCAGTGGATCACTTGATGTGGAAGATGAGGCTTTCAACTTTTTCCTTTGCGAATTTGCTGCATAATGCCTTGGAATAGGGTAGTGGAGGTGTAGACATGTCAGGAAGGCGGCGTCTTTGGCAGGGGCTGCTGGGCAGGTGCTCCCTGCTCGCTGGGGGAGGGCGGTCGCCACACAGTAGCGCAGCAGAAGTGTCCAGCCGCCCTAGCCCAGAGACCAGGCTCTTCAACAAGCTCTTAGTAGCTGATCATGGCGAAACTGCAGTTAGGATTCTTAGGACAGCCAAGCGACTGGGAATCCCGTCAGTTGCCATCTACACAGATGCAGACAACACGTAAGCAGAGCTTTTAGGTCCTGGCTTTACATACTGGAAGGTGTTCAGGCTTCTTCATGCCTTGAGTCAGCTCCGGTTGCCACTGCCTATTGACCTTGTGGACTTCCGATGCGCAGGGCCCTCCATGCTCGATATGCTGACGAGGCTGTCTGTGTGGTGAGTTTTTAGACTCCCTGACCAAACATGATACTGCGGCAACCCGCTGTGAGCCACACTAGGCCAGAGCAAAGCCTGGAAGAGTTGGCTCGTCTGGCCTCAGCCTAGATATGGACGATACTATGTAAGCCAAGGCTCACCCAAGCCCCAGCAACCCTGGCCAGTGTAATTGTGTGCAGGGTCCAGGGCCAGCCACTAAGAGCTACCGTGACATCAAGTGCATTGTAGATGCCATCAGCCAGGCGGGCGCTGATGCGGTGCACCCTGGCTATGGCGCCCTGTCAGTGAACCCAGAGTTTGTGCAGGCAATGGAGGAGGCAGGGGCTGCCTTCGTGGGTCCGCCAGCCTCTGCAGTGCTGGCCATGCAACACAATGTGAGTGTCTGTAGGTCCCCACACGGCCGTTCGCAGGGGTGGCATGGGATATATGGCTGTGCCGATTCTCCCCAAACAGGGGCCATATATCTGTGGCTGAGCACGGGGTTGGGTGAAGAAGGGTGAAGCCTACTGCATGGTCAAATGCTTCAGCTGTGCACGCCCTGTGCATTTTACTCACTGCACGCTCTTTGCTGCGCCAGGGGTTGCCTCGAAGCCGGGGAAGGCTACAAGCACTTACTGACTAGTTGAAATGTGTTCACTGCCCTGGCTCAGTGCAGAATGAGGTGCACGAAGCGAGTGACAAGGCGGACTGGAAGACAGCCAGTGTTCCCTTGGAGGGACAGGGCAGCATGTTAAAGCTGACAGGGCACCCCCAACGCTTGGGGATCCAGGTGAATGCCCAGCCTTCCAGCATCATACACCCACACAGATGGGGGTAGTTACCAAAAGAGAAACAGGTAATGGTGATGCGGATGAAGTAGCAAATCATGATGGTGTTTCTCCCCTGAACTTTGAACCGTCCTCCACAGCACGTAACCCCCACCACGCGTGCAGCTCAATCCTCTCATTCCAGGCCCTTAACGTGGACCAGGTCACATTCGATACACATGATTTCCCGGCTCTCTGCGCCGCTGCTGCTGAGAGCCCAAACATGGCCGCAGGTGCTGGGCGACAAACACGGCAACACAGTGTTCTTCCCGGAGACTTGGTGCTCACTGCAAGCAGGAACGCACAAAGTAGGTGCTGAATTGCCAGGCAGAATGCATGGCTGGAGTTCTTGCCCCGCTGTGGGCTCGAACCACCCGATCACTGGCATGGGCAGCAAGAGTCGCAGCTGGCTGGCTGTGCCGCATGGCTGGACTGGATCTCATGCCAGTTCCTCAGATGCCCGTAGGCCACAGCAGTCCCTCACACTTCTACAGTCAGTCCAGCTGGTTAATGCTGCAGGTGATCTGCGAGGCTCCCTGTCCCACTGTGGCGCACGATATGCGCATGGCCATGGGGGAGCAGGCAGTGAGGGTTGCCAGAGAAGCGGGCTACCACTCATTGGGTGAGCGAGACCAGGCATTGAACGGTGGCTCAGGCAGGCGTGTTGGGCTGGGGGGCAAGGAGCCTGTGTGCCAGCCTTCAGGCAGGGTATGGGTGCAAAGCAGCACCTTGTCATGTAAGTCGGAGATGTGAGGCATAATTGTGTCGTCCACAAGAAGGTCTTGCTAATTTGCAGTCTTAACCCCCGGTTCCCTGCAAGCCACACCTCAGCGGGTGGGTACAGATGACACCACTGGTGAGTCACCTCTGGCTGTCCCTTGTGAGGTGCAGGCACCTGCGTGTTTTCAATCGACCAAAGCCATAAGTTCCATTTCCTGCGGATAGAGCCAGCGATGCAGGTAACCACCAGTGCTGCGGCTTGCATGCTGGCTGTTGGTTCTGGTTCTGCTAATGTGAGAGGATTTCATGCGTCCATCTGTGGTATGACGGCACCACATTACCCACTTATGCATTACTGCCATAGCAACTGCTCAGTCACCACCGCCGCTCTCATACATACCCCCGCCTCCCCTCCGCCTTCCCCTGCTGGCCTCCGGTCCTTACTGCCCAAACAGCCTGCTGCTGCTGCTGCTGCTGCTGCTGCTGCTGCTGCTGCTGCTGCTGCTGCTGCTGCTGCTGCTGCTGCTGCTGCTGCTGCTGCTGCTGCT
>BBXU01002754.1:0-94618 GCA_001598975.1 Parachlorella kessleri
TGCTGCTGCTGCTGCTGCTGCTGCTGCTGCTGCTGCTGCTGCTGCTGCTGCTGCTGCTGCTGCTGCTGCTGCTGCTGCTGCTGCTGCTGCTGTCCCCCACCAGTTAGCCCCTTCCACTGGTTGAGATATGCTGTGGCTACCACCCACCAACCCCCACACTGTCCTCCTCCCTTCCCGTCCCCTCCTGCGCTGTGCAGGCTGGCTACGCCCTCACCGAAGTGCTGAGCGGCCAGGACCTGGTGGAGCACCAGCTCCGCGTGGCGGCGGGGGAGCCGCTGCGGTTGACCCAGGAGCAGGCCCTGGCATTCAAGGGCTGTGCCATGGAGTGCCGCATTTATGCCGAGGAGCGCATGGCAGGTGGGGAGGGATGAGGGTGACATTGAGGTGCTGCGGTGGTCTGAGGACTCAACAGTGAGTGTAAGGACAGTCATGCCTGTGCTGGCATCCATCTCACTGTGGTGCGTTTATGTAGCTTATGCCTGCCAAGGTAAAGGGGCGCCTGCAGTTCACCTCCCTAAGCTTGCCTGCAACAGCGCAGCAGCCAGTCCCAGCAGCGCACGCTCGCTTCGAACCTGCAGGATGAGCTGATGCACCCATGAGGCGTGCTCCCTACCCACTTACTTACTCCCTACCCACTAATAGTGTGAAACCTCTAGCAAACCCTACCAGTGGCATGGTCATCACCGCCCGTCCTCACAGCGAGCGTGCGTCCTCCCTCCACAGGCACCGCCATCATGAAACGCTACCAGAAGCCGCGCGGCCTGGGGGTACGTGTGGACTCTGGGGTGGTGGAGGGGAGCAAGGTCTGCGTCTCAGAGGACACTTTGGTCAGCAGGGTGGTCACGCATGGCCTGGAGAGGGCGCAAGCGCAGCAGCGCATGGCACGGTGAGCGGGATGGTCCGCAAGCGTTGTGGTAGCAAGGCAACCCAAGGTGTCGCTTCGTGCAATGGCTCTTTTTGAGTAGGGGGCTTGAGGGGTCTTTGCAAGTGGTTGCCTAGTTCGAAGGAACTGCACTTGAGAGCACTTAATAGGCTCGCATGATGTTGATATTGCAGCCATCGCCACCACTGCCGCGGTGACCCATGGGGGCCCGTTTCCCGTGCCATGCACCATGTGATGAGAATACTCCTGCTGCCAAAGTTCGCCCACCCACACTCTGCCCGCCGCTTGAGCATGGTCCCGCGCTTGCCTCCTCCCACCCCCTGCAGCGCCCTGGACACTTACGTCATCCGCGGCGTGCAGCACAACGTGCCGCTGCTGCGCAGCCTCTTGGACACTCCTGGCTTCAGCGCTGGCAATCTTCCCACAGACCGCCTGGCCCAGCACAGCCCAACCCCCGAGACTCTGGCGCCTCACACGCTGCCGCTGAGCCGGCAGCAGGAGGGTGAGGTGGCGGCGCTGGCGGCGGTCCTGCATGTTGAGAGGGAGCTGCGCCTGCGTCAGCAGCCTACCCTACAGGTGGGTTGAACCTTGGGGGTTGGCAGGGGCCGCAGACTATGGCGGAGTGGACGTGCCGCACAGGTGGTGGCTTGCTGCTGCAGGCTCATCCGTTCACCCTCCGTGCTGCCCGCTCCCCTCACGGGTGGCAAGTGGCTGCTCCTCCTAAGCGAGCCCAGGGTAGAGTAAGGTGCAACCTGCTCAGCAAGCTGAGGAGCGCCTTACGTGGCAGTGCACGTCCGCCCTTAGAGCCCTCAGCACAAATGCCGCCCCTCAGCTGCTCCCTTCCGCAGGAAGACGAGCTCCTGGTTCTAAGGCTCAGCCCTAAGGACACAGCATTCCATGTGACAGTGCGGCCTGCCTCTCCCGCCATGGTGGCCCCCAAGCCCGGGGCCTTGCCAGCGTACGAGGTCCAGCTGGCGGACAGGGTGTTGCAGGTGGAGCCTACCAGGAACCAGGCAGGCATCCTGCTGGAGGTGAGGGCAAGTGTGCCATTTGTCAATGCAACTTTGACTGTTGCAGGAAGCTCGGCCGTTGCCAAGTCGGTGACTCGTATACCATCTTCGCAATAGCCTGGAAGAAGAAGGTTAGGGTGCCTTATGGTGGGGAATCCCTGTGCGGTTGCTGCGCACTTGCTTCAATATACAAGTTCACTGTGGAGCCGTGTCCTACTTTGTGTCTGGATCAAGAGATCCCACCTGGCTATTGCCACATGGCTCCCCCTCATGCAGGCTGACATAGATGGCAGTGGCGTGTGCTGCCAGGTCATCAAGTGGCGCCCCCGTCACTACCTGCTGCAATATTGCGGTGCCCACCGCAACGTAACCATATACTCCCCAGCAGCAGCAGCACTTGCGGCAGCGGTAGCTTGAAGTACGCCACCTCCACGGGTTGAGGGCTGTGGTTCGGTAGGTGGGTGGTCAGTCAGCAGCAGAACAGAACACTGGAGGACTTCTGTTCACCCATCAGTGAGAGTCCAGAGAGCTAAGAGGGCGAGGCAGGTTGCTTTAATATCCGAGTTAGGTTAGAGCTGTGACTGCCTCACTGTGAGTGACTGACAACATAGGGTTCTGCAAAAACTACCTTGCGCAAGAATTGCTTCCAAGTAACTGTTCGCCAGGTAGTGCACTGTGTGGAGAAAAGCGCACCTGTGTGTGTTGGTTGTCTTGGTGACATATCTGTCTATTGCTATGTGTTGTGTGTTGCTTGAGACCGTAGGTGTGGTGTGAATGTATCAGACAACCTTGGGTTTTGCATCCTCAGGTTTGTGTAGTGATTTGTAGATGGGTTAGTTGGACTGTACGTAATTGTCTAAAGATCTCCCCGAAAAATGGGTCCAACCAGCCCCAGTGTCAATTCCACAACCATGAGTGGCGTATTGGGCAAGGTGGGCAGGTTTGCCCGCACCACCCTGGCAGCGATCGGACTTGGGACAGTCACCACTGGCGTCCTGGTCACCCTTACCTACAAGCGGCTAGTGAAAGAGAAGGTGCGCTACACTAGATCAACATGACCAGTTGATTATGATGATCGCACATACGTGCATCTAGACATGGCTAGACCAATCAGTGCTGCCTTCCTGCAGTTGAAGCTCCAGCCCGACCTAACCCTGCCAGCGGAGGGCTTCATCTTGGAGATAGACCTGGAAGATGTGGAGCTCTCAGAGAAGCAGTCAGGCGGCCTGCAGGTATGCCAACGGGCCCACTGATCACTTACACCCCCTGCCTAGCCGCCTGCCCTAGGTTTCTATCCCCCAAAGAAACCAGACTTTGAAATTCACCACTTCCACAGCCGAGCAAAGCAGCTTACTTGGACAGCCGGTGCTGGTGTGTCCCCCCACGTGGCTGTGTGGTGTCTTGCAGGCGCTGCTGTCCAAGAGCCGGCCCAAGCTGGAGCTGCAGAAGGCCGTCAGGGCCTTGAAGGTGGCCGGCGGCGATGAGCGGGTGGTGGGCCTGCTTGCCCTGGTGGGAGACCTTGGCAAAGAGGCCGGCCTGGCCCAGGTGCAGGAGCTGAGGCAGGCAGTGCAGGCCTTCAGGTAAGCCTGGCAGACCAGAGTTTCCTGATAACCTGGGTTATCTGTAACGCTTCGTGTTTCACCGGTGCTTTGGTGCTGTTCTGCAATCCATGTCGCACTGATATAGCAGGATGGCATCTGTGCTTTTCGTAAGGAGCCCATCCGGCAGGAACAGCGCCATTCACCATGAGGGCGGCAGGGGCATGCTGTGTCTGACTAGCCATCCCTTGAAGCTCTGGTCGTACTGTCCGCTTATGTGGTGTCGCTCGTCACCATGGCGTCTGCAGGGAGAAGGCTCAAGGCCGGGCTGCGAGCGTGGCTTATGCGGACTCCTTTGGTGATGTGGGCGGCACTGGGGTGTACTATTTGGCAAGGTCAGTCCCAGACCCATGACAGTGCCTGGTCCTCTTCAGGCAACCTGCTTGCTGAGCGCTGAAATATGAAATGTGTGGGTGAGGGCATGCAACACCTTGGTGTCAAGGATGTCAAAGCGGGGACAGTCAGTAGAAAGCACAGCTTGTGAGGCGGCACAGCTGCCTGGCTGCCCTGCTAGCCTGCCTTTGACGTACCCGCTTGCTAACATGTGAGTCCTGCCCTGCCTCTGCTGCAGTGCGTTTGAGCACCTGTATGTGATGCCAACCGGGTTTGTCGGGTTCACGGGGCTGGCGGTTCAGGCCCCGTTTGCCAGGAAGCTGCTGGACAGGTTCAAGATCAAGCCGCTTGTTGTACAGCGAGAGGTATGTATGGGTGCCATGATAATGTGTTGTGTGTGGTGCACGACGCCTGATGTTCTTGTTGTCTGTGTTGACAAGCTATGCGGTGAATATTTGTAGTGAGCAGGGGTGCAGCAAGTGGAAAGGGGTAGTGCACCAACCTGTGCGAGCGTCCATTTCACTCCTATGCCGTCAAACTGGCTGGCGTGCTGCGGTTGCCCTCACATAGCTCGACAGCAGCATCACTATACAGAATGGCTTGGACCCCGCGGTCTCAATCCATGCAGGAGTTCAAGTCCGCCCTAAGCTTCGCGACAGGCAGCGGCTTTACAGAGCCCGAGCGGCATGCCACCACCAGCCTGCTGCAAGACCTTTCATCACAGATCATCGCTGACGTGGCAGCGGGGAGGCGGCTCACGGCGCAAGCTGTTCAGGCAGCGGTGGACGGCGCGCCCCACACTGCCCACGCAGCCATCAAGCTTGGCCTGGTGGACGCGGCGCTGTACAGGGACCAGGCAGCCAAGATGGTGGCACGGCTGGCTGAACTCAAAGCCAGGGGCCCGCTCAAGGCTGCATCGGTGTTAGAGCCAAACAAGCAGCAGCATGAGCAGCAGGAAGTCAAGGGTCAGCTGCATGCGCAGCAGGAGGAGCAGCAGCAACCAGGGCAGCAGCAGCAGCAGGCTGTGCAGCAGGCTGTGCAGCAGGGTTCCAGTGGGGGCTTTGAGGCGGCTGCCAGAGCGCTGCTGGCCACGCCTGACGCGGAGCCCAGCCGGCAGCTGAAGCGGGTGCCGCTGCAGAAGTACATCAAGGTGGTAGAGGCACAGCAGGCGCAGCGGCTGAAGCTGAAGCAGGTCGACTCATTGCAGCAGGTATGCCGGCAGAGGTGCAAATGATTCATGCTGTGGCTTTAGAGTATTGCGCTGCATGGGCCGTGTGGGTAGTGTGAACAAGATGAAGTTCTGTGAGGAAATGCTGGTGTCTGGTTTGCAGTGGCCGCTGTGCCGCCAGCATGAGGTGGGCAAGGCAGTCTGACAGCCATGGGCCGCCCGCTGCTTGCAAGGATAGTTAATGCCATGGGTACATGGTCCGTACCGGTCCCGACTGGTCATATTGCAGCATGATCCACATCGGCTCCACCTAACAACACTCGCGCCATGAGCAGACCTGGCGAATGGTGCCTAAGTGCAGGCGCTGAAGGACCTGCACAGGATGATCAAGGAGGATGGGGACGAGACGGAGGAGGTGGATAAGACCGGCCAGCAGAAGGCCAAGGCCAAGCAGCTGCAGGGTGTACTGGGGTCGCTGCAAGTGCCCATGGTTGCAGTGCTCACGCTGACGGGTCCAATCAGCCAGGGCAGGTGGGTGGGAGTGGCATGGAGGTCCGGGCAAATACAAGGGGTGTCCAGAGGCGCCTCTGCAACCATGTGTTCCCAGGATCAGGCTGCACATAGTGGGCCTTACAAGCTTACGGGTGGGGTGCTTGACAGGATCCTGGATCAGTAATGAAGTTGAGTGTCGCCTGGGCAAAGCGAACCTGAAGGCACTGGCTCCCCTAGGTGTTCCACCTTCCCTCGAAGCACAACAGGCATACTGCGTTGGCCCACAGGGAGGAGCCTAGCCCTACATCTTCAAGCCAGAAGCAGATTGCTAGCCTTCCGGTGGTGAAGGCCTTGGAGAAAGTGCGCTCAAATCCTGCAATCAAGGCGGTGGTGCTGCGCATAGACTCCCCAGGTATGTTGTTGGCCCTTCAACCATCACATGCGAACCGTTGTCTGATTTTCTTTGATTATGCCCTTTAATTGGAGTATGTTACGAGCCCATGTATGCTGGCCTTGTTGCGGACAGCGCAATCGAGGCAGGAAATCTCCCAGTGCTGGAGGGAGGATCGCCCCTAAGCTCTTGGCTAGGCTATCTCCCGGTTGCAGGGGGGTCTGCTGTGGCGTCGGATGCGATCCACCGGCAGGTTCTCCGCCTGCGGCAGTCGGGCAAGACTGTGGTCGTCAGCATGGGCAACGCAGCCGCCTCCGGTGGCTACTACATCTCGTGCCCTGCCAACAAGATCGTGGCCCAGCCAGCCACCCTGACAGGCAGCATCGGAGTTCTGGCAGGTGTGGCTCACCACTGGATGGACCATGGAAAAGGAAGTTATCATAGGGTGTTGCGCGCAGGCGGCGGTGGTATCACTTCCATCCAGTGGTGAAACTAGGAGTTGTGCAGAAGTAGCTCCGCTTGCTTTGTGGCACTGCAAGAATGGGCATTGTTCATGTGCCCAAGATAGCTTACTGCAGGGAAGTTTAATGCCAAGGAGTTCCTGGAAGACCAGGGCATCAATTTCGAGACAATCAAAACTGGCAAGAATGCAGACGCCCTGTCGTTTGTGGATGGTGAGTAATCGCGGAGTATGCTTAGCATGATACTGGCTTGCGGAACCAATGGAAAGTATCATGTACGCACCTGGGTGGTAGCAACATGTGTTCAGCACAGAGGCGCAGCACAGCACAGATAGCAAGCCTGTGGTAGATGAGAGCTGACTGCAGCTGATGGCTGCTAGCCCTCTGAGAGAACAGGCTAGATGAAGCTCTGCAGAGAGCCGCCCGGGCACATGCAGAGGCAGGAACGAGGTTGAGCCAGTGTACTTATATCACCCCTGCCCGAGCCCCGAGCCCCTGTCTCCATCATTGAGGACGTTTCATTGTGCAACAGGCTACACCGAGGAGCAGGAGGCACACGTGAACCGCCTGATAGACGATGTGTATGCCCACTTCCTGGAGCGCGTGGCTGAGGGGCGGGGCAAGCCGCTGGAGGAGGTCCGAGCCCTGGCTAAAGGCCGTGTGTGGACGGGGCAGCAGGCGCTGGCGCATGGGTTAGTCGATGCCCTGGGGGGCCTTGATGATGCCGTACGCCTGGCCAAGCTGGAGGCCAAGCTGCCACTAGAGGTGGGTTGCTGCAGGTCTGGCGATGCACTGGTGGGTGGTGGGGCGGCACAGATTGTAGTGGAAGGATCTCCAGCATGCGTGCATGTTGTTTGCATTTTGTCCGCATGCGCAGGCATGCAGACTCCGAGCAGTTGTGATTCGGAACGCTGGTCAATTCGTGCCCCGAGTGTGCCTTCCGTGCCCTGATACTGCTGCCTACACGTTGGGTGCAGGAGGACGCCGTGCTGGTTCAGGATGTGTGGCCGGAGCCACGTGGCACGATAGGCAGGCTAGTTGACTTGGTTAAGGGCCGGGAGAGCCTACCAGGGGCTGCTGCCTTGCTGGCCCTCTTGCTACATAGCAGCAGCGGCAGCCAGCAGGTTGCAGCAGATCCTGCGGTGAAGGCACTGCTGGTACAGGGTGGCCAGCAGCTTGTGAGCAGCCAGGCAGTGCTGCAGAGTGGCCGGGGACCGCAGTTGTTCTCGGTCCAAGTGCAACAGCTACTAAGCAGCCTGCGATGACTTGAACACATGCCATGAGTATGTACCGTTTGATACCCTTTCGTCGTTGGAATTTTGTGATGTTTCTTGGTGCGGGAGCCAGCTTGACATGCTTTGAAGTCACCCTGCTGCTAGCCACTTGGGAGGCTAGCAGTAGACAACTGCTCATTTTGGTGGGAGATCTACTGCCTCGCTAATTTAGCAAGGCCTCCAAACCCAGGCCCATAAATCTCAGCCTCGACAGACCTATTTAGTAGATCTGTTGGCCCAATGCGCACCTGGCTCTAGCCTTGATATGCATATCAAGGCTAGAGCCACAGCTATACCCAGATCGCACTATTTGCCTGTCACAGTTGGACACAAGCATTTCCACCATCGCCGTATTTGTTTGCCACACGCCTTTTTGCCCAGTCTCCGCCAGAGGTATCTGCACTGTGTGCCCGTGAATTGCTTCCTTTCTCACACTTGTCGTCCTCCTGCCATACCTTCCACATATGAGAGTCTACGGGGGGCCACTGAGGTAAGAGGTGGAGGAGTCTGAGATCACTGTATGGTGCATATGACCACCGGGAACCTTTATCAGGACAGGCAGGCCAGGGGCACCGCCTACAGTAAGCTTGTCCCAGCCCTGAACGGGTTGCGATTACTATGGGTGTCTAACCCAAAGGTGGGGACATTCAAGGGCAACCTTGCGCTTGCAGCATTGGAAACAGAGCGTTGCAGCCATGGCACTAGCAGTGGCATCCGCTCGCAGCGCGCCAGCGCCCAATGACCAATTCCGCAGCACTTCTAAAGGTCTTCCTTGGTTTCTCACGCAGCAAATCTCTCTGTCTGCTTGTCTTGGTGACAAAGTGCACCTGAAACCTATACCTGCCCCTCCAGCACTGTTTTCAGCCCTTCGCAATAGAGCTTAACAAGGATGAGGTTCACAATCGCGGTGTTTGTCGTCTGCCTTCTCCCGCTGGCATCAGGTAGGCGAAGGCTAGCCAGAGGAAAGGTTTGTTCCTGTTGCCGGCTTGCCCCGTGACCTCTGGCGAATTGAGATGATGACAACAGCTTGTGCTAGGGCGCTGGTTTCCAGTTAGATTGGATGGGGCTGGTCCTTTAGCGCAGGTCGTGGCCTGAAGGGATTCGACTTTGCTAGTATCTGGAGCCAGATGGCCGCGCCTGGATCCTTGTCCACCGTGCCCACGTCCACGACTCAGACCTTTCCTGCCACGCAAATGAGTTTCCCTACAGGTGCGCTGTCACAAGCAGCCCAGATGGTCCTAGAGCGCCCAGCTGCTAACTCTACGGTTCACCCATGCAGGCGGCTTCACCAACCTCCCGCTGGCAGTGCCCAGCATCACCACCACCATAACTACCATCAACAAGCCTGTCACTTCAAACCCCGTCACTTCAAACCCAGGTAAGGCCGGCTTTCCCCTTGGTACCAAGAGCATGGCTGCACCTGAGTTGCAAAGCATTGCTGCGCTTCAGCAGTCAATCTACAGGTTCTTGCTGCCTCTTTTGCAGCCCCAGCAACCGCCACCCCCACGACCACCACCCAGCCAGCACCCACAACCACGTCAGGCGCCACGTTCTCCACAACCGCATGCCCTGACCCCCAGGCCGCACTGGACAAACATAACCAGCTGAGGAGCCTGGTGGGGACCCCTGCCCTCACCTGGTCCGACAATCTCGCGGCCCAGGCTCAAGCATGGTCTAACCGCTGCGTGTTTGCCCACAGTGGCGGAAGCTACGGTACGTGACGTATTCTCCAGCCTCATTTCCCACACCTCTCTTACACGTCATCCATAGTGGGGCTGACACAGCTTGAAAAGTTGGTTTGCAGGCGAGAACCTGGCCGAGGGAACGGTCTTCACAACATGCGCCCAGGGAATTCAGATGTGGGTGGATGAGAGGCCTCTATATAAGGGTGATTTCTCCGAAGCGTCTGGCCATTACTCCCAAATGGTCTGGCGTGCCACCACCGCAGTTGGGTGTGGCTTTGCCAAGTGCAGCTACGGGGGCTACGTAACGTGTCTTTACAGTGTGGCAGGTAACGTTCTTGGGCAGTTCTCCCAAAATGCTCCATAATGATTCTAGCAGATATTTGACAACGGAATGGTTTCACAACAGATTATGACAAACAATTAATTCATCTTTAGCTACTGGGTGCAAATAGATGCGAAAGGCGGTCCCCAAAAGATTATTGATGGAGTGTCAGACCTCAAGTACTCAACTGTTTGTAATCTGGCCGGACTGTCAATCATGCTCACAAGCCAAGTACAAACCATAAATTGGTTCCAAGTTTGATAAAGATCCCGCACCAGAACTAATGCATCTCGGCCAGGCCCCAAGCAACCTTATGCTCCCTCCCTCCTGCCTATAGCTGGCGTAGCCTCATTTGTCGGCAGGCCCTTCATCAAAGCCGTCGTCCTTGTTCTGCGCCTCTCCCTCGTCCTCATCCTCCTCCACAATCGCCTGGGCCACCGCAGCGCGGCAGGTGTTCATCAGAAGACTGGCACGCGAGTTCTGCAGGGTGCATGTAGCAGCAAAGAGTCATGCTGTATAACGCTAAAGCAGTTGTCGTGCTCAGATACCACTGTGGCAGCATGCCTTAGGACGCAAATGTCACATCACGAGCTTTGAGCAAACAGCAACAATCGAACAAGCATTTGGGGATGAGAAGTGCTTGCGTGTGGACAGCAGAGCAGGACTCCGTTTCGGCTAATCAACAAATGCGGCCCCAATAACGCTGACACACTGGCTCCCTTCCTCCCTGGCCCCTCCCCACCCACCTTGATGCGCAGCAGGTCCTCTGCGTTGACCACCTGGTTGCTGTTCATGGCCGCCCTGGCAGCCGCCACAATGTTGAGCGAGTCCGCGATCTCTGGGTAGTGGGCGGCCGTGCGGTAGAAGGACTTGCGGGAGAGGCTGAACAATGTGGTGGTGGTGGCGGCCTCGGCAGAAGCTGTTCGGATGCCGCGCTCACCCTGCAATGCAGACAGATGATGAGGGCTTTGCCTGATGTCGCTGTCATTGCACCGACTAGCACTGGGAAAGGTAGACTCACAGGGGTCCCACTGTGTGAGGCACTATAGGCAGCCGCCAGCAGAGATGGCACGACCGAGCCCACCTGCAGGAGAGCGAACTCCCCAAAGTAGCTGCCCTTGGCGATGGTTGTGAGCAGCTTGCCGGAGTCTGGGTCCAGGATGCGCACCACCCCGTCAGATACAAAGTACATGCAGTCAGCCATCTCTCCCTGCAGCCCAGCCAGCCAGGCAAACAGGCATGTCAGATGGAGAGGCAGAATGTGCCGGCATTGCACCGCACATGGTGAGGGAAAAGCATCGCAGACAGTGGTAGCATCGTGCAAGTGGCATTTGCAGCGGTAATGCGCCCCTCCAGGCACACTGGAAAAGTCTGAAGGAAGAGTAGTAGCTTGCAGGCGCGTGTGCCCCGACCACTGCACCTGCCAGACGGTGAGAACGCTGCAGGCATGACCCACAAGACTGTCAGCCTACCTTAAAGAAGATGGTGTCTCCTGGCGCGAAGACGGCCTGTACCAGCTCCGCCGCAATCGCCCGCACCACAGCGGGGCGCCAGGTGCTGAAGATGGGCTGCTGCTTCAGCACCCTGACGGCATTGGCCTGCTGCAGGTCGGCCTGCATAGCGGAACCTCAAGAAACCAGTTTAAATGGAACCCCCAAGAGATACATTTAAGCGGGATGTGCCCTGGAAGAGTCGGAATGAAGGCCTCGTGTGTGCCTAAGTTTAAATACCGTGGTGAAGGCGCGTATGGTAGTCCAGCAGTTGTTGGAGGGCAGGCTGCTGTGATTTGCGACACCTGCTCCCATTTGCTGCATTTGAAAAGAAACTGTGTGCTCGCCCCCAGACCCACTTAGGTCCCTTCAAGCGGCATGGGCTTCCACCGACTACCAGGTTCTCGTCACCGGCAATGCAGCAGCCGCCCTTCCTCACCCTCATGCTGGGTGTCATGTCCCTCAGCAGCAGCTCATCCCGCATCATGCGGCGGTTGGTGTGGCGTGCCAGCATCTGGGTGACAACACGTTTGCGGATGTCGTTGGGGATGTCATGCCGCGCAAAGAAGTCCTGCATTGGCAATGGCGGCAGGGCGTGACGGGTACTTATTTCGATGTCTTTCACATGTTCTGCCCCGCTCTGTAGCCCTCCTGCTAATTGTGCTACTGCTTGTACACAAAGGGAGGCATATCGCAACATATAGGCAGCATCACACCACTGTCAGGAGCTTCCCCACCTTACCACCACCACCGCGCACACATACTTCGCCACCACTCCACCCACCCCCTTTCGACTGCAGCACCAACTGCTATAGCCTCCACCCCTGTACACCACCCACCTACCTTAACCAGCTCCATGCGCTGCATGTAGTTGGCAGTGCTGCGGTCATAGGTGCGGACCAGTGTCAGGATGGCAGCCTGGAACACCAGCTGCATGAACGACCCCACTGTCTGCACCACCAGCACCATCCAGACCTCCTCTATGGAGACTGGATTGCTCATGCCCCAGCCAGTGGCCAGCAGGCCGGAGCAGGAGCGCAGCAGCGAGTACGTGTGCTGCACGGGGAACACAGGGCAGAAGGCACGAAGTCAGTGAGCTTGCATGTCAGGCTGTGCATGCCTCACCAAAAGGGTGCTGCTGGGGGATTCTCCGTTGGTCCAAATGCGGGGATCCTCCGCTGATGCAAGTGCGATACGTGCGCTGCATGCGGCACGAACAAGATAAGAGCGCCCCTGTAGCTGACAATGCCACTTGTTGTAGGTGGTGGCGAGGATGCTCCGCAACCTCTTGCACTACTCTGGATTCACTGAAATTACCCGAGGTCACCATGACACCCAGCATCATCGGATGCCTGCTGGCGTTGTATCACCTCACGCAGACACGCACCTGCACAAACGGCCCGCGCGGCATGAGGGACGGCGGGTCCCCCGGCGGCGACGTGAAGTCAGTTCTGTTGAAGTAGGAGTTGGGGTTGTTGCGCTGCAGGAAGGCTTGCAGGGCCACCAGGCATCCGGCGGTGTGGATGAACATGATGAGGCCCAGGATGTACTTGGACAGGGTGAGGATGATGGAGTCCACCGACAGCAGCTCCTGCCACCTGTGGGGGTGCAACGAGGGGCGTACAGCAGGGCAGGCGCTAAGTGACGATGGGTGCACGGTGCCTCTGTATAGTGAGTCTATCGAGTGCTGCCTTGCAAGGCCTGCCTAATCGCCAGTGACAGGGAAGCGCATCGCAAACCTAGGTATTGTTACACGCCGGCGCTGCAGGCCAAGTGTAAAAGCCAGGCTAGCCGGAGCCACAAACAATCGCCCAAGGCAGGTTGTATTGGCGGGCAAGCGCGTGCCACCTCCACGCCTCTACCCAAGCAGCTCACTTCTGGATGTAGCGCCACAGCCGCGGCCAGCGGAGCAGTCCCAGGAAGCGTATGGCCCTGAATGAGATGGCCTTGTAGCTGCGGGGGTCTTCATTGTTGGCCACCAAGGCTATGATGTCGTAGGGTATGGAAGAGATGAGCTCCGGCAGGAACCAGGACTTGAGGTAGTGCCTCCTCACACGCTGCTTGTCCATGATGATATCCCCGTCATGCTCCCACCCTGCAGCAAGTCAGATATGAGTAGGCAGGTCGCTGGAGTTACCAGCCATCCTGCTCGTTTGTTGCAGAATCAACTTTGGTTCAATCACAGGCGCGTCCTCAGCTAGACACCCACTCATAGACTGCACCTGCTGCTCAGACGCAGCGTACTGGTTTTGCCCTGTCAGGATGTATTGGAGAGTCACCCGTTGGCTGCCGAGGCACCACACCTGCCTTGCCCTGGCTTGCCTGTGTGGAAGGAGAGGACCAGGTCTGCCATGAGGAGCATGCTGAGTATCATCTCCACAACAAACAGCAGCCCAATCTTCTGGTCACCCCACGCCACCCGCACAGGCATCACAGCCACCTGCACATGAGGCAACGGCAATGTGCGTTGGGGGAAACACACCCATGCTGCCATGCTGCTGTCTTGGGCATCCCAGGCAACAGGCAGCCTTCTCCTTTGATGTGCAGGGGATGCTTGCACTTCTGCCTGCCACTTGCAAGCACAAGACCTAACAAATCCGTCGTCTGCCAAGCAAACAGTAACTAAGCAAAAGTACCACAAATTGAACGCAATGATTGCACCTGATAGACAATGACAATGATGATGAGGACATCCCACCGGGCCCTGAAGGGAGAGTTGGGGTGGAACATCACATCACTCTTGTGGGCATCGTCTGCACCAAGCAAATAAACTTCTGTTGTATTTCACTGCCTCTGTGTTTGCAACTTGCCTCCCCCCTTTCTGTCTTGCCTGCTTATTGACGCAGGTGGCACCCGCCACACTTCTGTCTGACCCTTCCTGTCACGTGCATTTCCACGCGGATGTTGAATGAACGGGACAAGCTAAGTCAAGATATTATCTAGGGTGCTCCTGATTGACAGTCTCGATGCTTCGGTACTAGCTCTGGCCCCTGGCATCAAGCTCATCCATTGCATGACCATTTTAACTACTGCGTGAAGGCCACTTGTTGCTCACTCCTTGTACCAGCCCCCGCAGTAGCCCTACCTTCCTCCTCCTCCACCATGCCGTCGTCCACATACAGCGAGCCCAGCACCCGGTTCATCCAGGCCACGCGCTTGTTGAGGTTGTCGTCCGCCAGCGTGCTGGTGATGGCGCCCCGCACCCCCTCGTCACGCACACCCAGAGTGGCAGCGTCCAGCACCTGGGAGGAGGGCGGGAGAGGCACAGGACAGCATGCATGCTTGTGGGTTGCTGCCGGCCTTGAGGCTGGGCATAACCCTCCACCACTCTACATGCCGAATCGAAGGGGTGTGTGCAGGCAAGAGCTGGCATAGCCATAGAGAGACTCAGAAAAGCGACAGCAAGGCAGAGATAGCAGAGCACGGGGGTGCCGACTTGACGCCACCCTACACAACACAAAGCCACCCACCGTACCCGCGTCTAACCCCACTCCACACCTGGCCGGTCATGTTTAGCACGCTCTGCAGGTCTGTGGATGATGCCACTGAGCCCCGCGCGTCAGACGGCCGCTGCGCAGACAGCAGGTCCAAGCTGGACTCCCGCGCGAAGGCCCTCATGAAGCTGGAAGGCCTTATGCCCGCCCGCAGCCGCTGCATGATGGATGAGCTGCGAGACCCACCGGAGCTGCCTGTTGCCACCGAGCTGCGAGAGGTCAGGAGGCCCCCAGCGCCCATGCCGCCGCTGCCAGCTGGCGCGTAGTTCAAGCGCAGCCCGCCTGGCATGGAGGCCAGTGACAAGTTGGGCACAGCCTCGCTGGTGCCGCTGACAGTGCTACCGAAGGAGTCACGGCTGCGCCTGCAGGAGTGGGGCAGGCTGCAGAGTTGGCTAGCAATGTTGTCAAAGCCGCGTTGCCGGGTTCCAACAGCAAGAAAGGATGGCGAATGCCTCCCAAGTTTGCCCCCAAACGTGCCATGCACCAGTCCGCGTAACCTTTGGGTCTGCTTTCAGCAGGTTGTCCAGCAACTCTTTCCCGGATCTTATGGAAGGTTGTGCGCTGGAAAGCCATGGGCTTGGCAGGTGCAGGTTTCCAACACAGCACAGCTTACCTGTTCACAAGTGTTGCAGAGGCCCGCTTCTTGGCCTCCGCAATAGAGGCCTTATGCAGCTGGTGCCGCGAGGACTTGATATCTCCTTTGAAGAAGTTCTTGCTGCGCCGCCGCTTGGGGCTGGAAGTGCCGTCAATCTACAGCAACGACAGGGTGACAGTGTACATCTCTGCCCATCCTCACGTGTTGCTGTCCAGGGATTACTCATACTTGACCCATATGCGCCCCTGCTGCCCCACCAATTTGAAACTGTGCACTCCCAACGCCGCTACATCTCGCCAAGGCTCACTATTACCTGCACAACGCTGAACTGGCTCAAGCGTGTTGATTGAGATGTGGCCGAGGTTGGCCGCGAGGGGTCACCCCAAGCGCGCTGCACGGCTGCGGTAGGTTGCTGGCTGTATGTCCCATCTCTACTGGCAACCGAGGGCACCTCACTGCCAAGTGTCTCTGGAGGCGAGGACCTGGCCGCCGACACTGATAGGAGGCTGTCCCTGTTGGCCCCATGCAGCATCTGGGAGGTGGGGCTCGCATCTGTGTCAAAGGCCACCTTGGTCCCGCGCCGCCGGGGTACACACAGCGAGTTGTGCCGCCGAGCAGCTGCTTGCTGGATCAGGTCGTCACTGTGGCTAGACACTGGACCACTGTAAGAGCTGGCCCTCTTCCGGAGGTGCTGGGTTTCAGTAAACACATCCTCCTCAGCCTCTGCAACTCATACACCCACCTCCTTCTCACCCCTCCTGGCCCAGGGATGTGGCCAGTGTGGCTGCGCAAGCCGCCTTAGACGTACACCTTGCAACTGATCACAGCTGTTGAGAGTTCTAAGAAGCGCTAGCAACGGACCTTCAGGGGCTGCAGAGCTCACTAAGGTCTCGAGCCGAGCGGGGTACGCCGAGAGCGACTTTTTTCGCAGCCAGCCCATGTCAGTCCTCAAAAGCAAGAAGTCTGCGTGCTGGCATTTAAGGAGGTACTAATACCTCAGCAGCAGCCGAGTGGGGTGGGTAAGACTGACAAGCCAATGGTCGCAAAGATCATAGAGCTGTGGAGTAAAAACCCAACCTAATCTTGGCAGCGGCCTCAGTATTCGTGATTAGCAGCGAGGTGCCCTGTCTTGCAATCGCCATGAGCTTATTCTCGACCTGGCTGCTGCGCGCGCCTCAGCATTGACGTACAACTGTACGGTCTGCCGAGTGATCACAAGTGGGCAGAAGGTCTTGCACAGTCACACTTGAACCTAGCTATACATATCAAGTAGCACACGGGTCTCGTTGGGACCTCGTTACAATATGGCCTCGTTTCCAGGCCTTCGAGGGGCTGCACCAGTCACCAGCGCACCCAGGAGCTGGCGACGAGTCAACCTGCACAGGAATCACCACTATGTGCGCCCGGCAGTGCAGACTCTGGAACAGCCCAGTGTGGCCCCAGTTGAGACTCAGGCACAGCTGAAAGCAGCTGACCCTGACGAGGAGGTAGGGAGACCCAATATATGTGGTCCAAGGTAGCAAGCCAGTGGGCAAGGGCTTGTCAGTCTGTTGCTGGAAGAGGCACTCTTTCACTTGTGGTTGCTTGCATCTGCAGATGCTAGTGGCGGCCCTGTATGACCCTGATCGGGAGCACAAGTACTTCAAGCAGAATCGTGTGCTGGTGGCCCAGCGCATGGCAATGGTGAGCAGGCTGTGCTGCAGCTGTACCAGGCTCTGTGCTGCTGTTGTGTCATTTGCCAAGAAAGCTGACCAGCGGGGTCGGGCGTTGTTAGTACGGGTGGCAGGCTTGCAAACAGAGGGGAGATAGGAAGGAACTGTACTGACGCGGCTGAAAACAGTTGATGCTCTTGCCTGCGTTTTTGTTACACTTGCTGGCTGGCAGGCCACTGTATCTATGTGGCAACATTCACCTGACAGTTTCACCCTGTGGGGCTGCAGGTGACGTACCGTGCTATGCAGTTTGCCTCGGCTGTATTTGTGGATAAAGTGGAGTCTGCGGTGACTCGGTCAGGAAGCTCCCAACACAGGTGAGGGTGCTCCTCTCAGAAGGTTGGAGATTACAACTACGGCTCTCAATGTTGGGAGTCCGTTGAGTGGGCGAGGAAGAAGGGGACACGCCTTTGCTGGGCGGTTACCAGTCCCTTGCACGAGGGGCACTTTGGCTCGAATAAAGGCAGTTGGAGCCCTGGCAGTTACCCTGCACACCCAAGGTGTGAGGCACACCTGAGTTGGCCTGGACGACCACCGTGGACAGCTTTGGGCTGACTAAGGACACAGACCTACAGTGCTAGTCTTGCAAGACACGAGACCCCTGAAACACGCTCGTAGGGCGAGTTCCTCTGTTGGTGCCTCCCTACTGGCAGGCCGGCAAAGACCCTCCAGGAGGCCGTGACCAAGCTGGGCCCCTGCTTCATCAAGCTGGCTCAGACGTTATCCATGCGGCCGGACCTTGTGGGCGAGACATATGCAGAGTCGCTCTCGGAGCTGCAGGCAAGCAGCAGCAGCACCTGGCTGGCTGAGAGGCCGGCATTGGCAGGGAGCGTAGCAAACTTTGTAGATGGTCTCGCTGCTGCAATGCCATCCACAAGTGTGCTGTATCTTGTGTTCCTCTGAGATGGCAAATCCCTAGCTTTCACAAGCCTGTATTGCATCCCCTGCTGCAGGACAGTGTTGCCCCATTTAGCACAGTGGAGGCCTTTGCTATTTTGGAGCAGGAGCTGGGCAGGCCAGTCAAGGAGGTTTTCTCATGGATCTCGCAGGTAGGAAGACGTGCTTGGCCCTGTTGCACTTGGTCCATCAGTGATGAGGATGCTTCATGCACAAAGTCCAACTCACAGGCATGGGTACAAGGCTCCACCAGCGCCTGCATCCTGAGGCAACCTTGCTCATCCCATCGTGGACTGCCAAAGACCCGGGGTGGTAGGCTTGGTGCATTGGACCACTCAAAACCCAAGGCGGACTGCACATGCCTGCAGGAGCCAGTGGCGTCGGCCAGCCTGGGGCAGGTGTACCGCGCAGTACTGGCCTCAACCGGCCAGGAGGTGGCTGTCAAGGTGCAGCGGCCGGGCGTGGAGCCCACGGTGGCGCTGGATGTGTACCTGCTCAGACGGATGATTGGGGTGGTGCAGAAGGCGGCCGGCATTTCACGCGACCTCAGGTGTGAGCGCGCGGGCGGGGTTGGTGTGTTTGTGTGCAGGGTTTTATGTGTGGTAGGTGCCTGGCTGAGAGAGGCTGAGGTGCCAAGGCATCTTCGTGGCTTGTCGGCTGGGATGGGTACATGCTGACTGGGGCGAGAATCGCTCACTGGTCATCAAGGGCTTGTGTGCGCCTGAAGGGGTCACCGGGCAAGTTAATTTACGGAGCGTCCCCTGCATGTTGGTGCAGAGTGGTTGCGGATGAGATTGGGCGTTCACTGTTTGGCGAGATGGACTTCCGGCTGGAAGCGCAGCATGGGGAGGAGTTCCTGCGGGCCCACCGAGACCTGCACTTTGTGCGGGTGCCAGAAGTTGTCCGTGAGCTCACCACACGCAGGTGAGCCGGCTGGGCGCCCTGTTCTAAGGACTGTTAGTCGTGACAGGCACAATGTCCACAAGTACCCTGCTTTAAGGCAGGTAGCGTGCTCTGCGCCAGCCGTGGTTTGCCCTGCCTGCCTGCCAGCCAGTCAAATTGCATCCCTGCTGTCAAGGTATAGTGCTGGCGCGAACCCTAACCCCCTTGGTCCCCATGATAAGGCCCTCCCATCAAATTTGTGTCCCTGGCTGGCTGCAGGGTGCTGGTGATGGAGTGGGTTGACGGGCAGAGCCCCTCGCAGCTGCTGTCCAAGAGCGCAGCCGGTGACCGCCGCAGCGCCGCCGCCCGTGCCCGCATCCTGTCCCTGGTCAGCATGGGCATCCAGTGCAGCCTCAGCCAGCTGCTGGTGACGGGCGTCATGCACGGCGACCCCCACTCGGGCAACCTGCTGCTCACGCCCGACGGCAGGCTGTGCTACCTGGACTTTGGCATGCTGGTCAGGTGGGTGGGACACCTGGCACAACCCATCCTGGTGGCCAGACACTATCTCGTCGTGCCTGATAGGTTGGTGCGTGGCCGCTGGTGTCCTGGACAATGGCTGGCGCTACTGGCAGGGCAGCGCACGTAGCATGTGTCCCAACATGGGATGCGGCCTACTTGCATAGACCCTTGCCTAGCAGCGGACGAGCAAGCATGGTTTTTGCAATGCACTGCCAGGCAGGGAGAGGCAACGGAGCCTTGTCTGCCTGAGCCGCCCATGCCGCTGCTCGACCCTGCTCCTGCCGCCCCGCAGGGTGCCCGACCAGCACCGCCAGGCCATGATGTGTGCCCTCATCCACATGGGGCTGGGGGAGTGGCGACGCCTGGTGGACGACCTGGCCAACTTGGACCTTTTGAAGCCTGGGACTGACCGCAAGGCGCTGGCACAGGACTTGGAGCGAGAGTTCATGGCAGTTCTTACACAGCAGGCGGTGGAGGAAGGGGGTGGTGCGGCAGCAGGGGCGGGGGGCTTGGGCAGCCAGCTGCCGCTGCTGAGCCTGCAGACTGCGGCGCTCAGCTTTGGCACGCTCACCGCAGTGCTGTTCCGCGTGGCGTTCAAGTACAAGTGAGTGGCGCTGGGCACCGGCTGGGCCACACAGGGAGCGGAGCAGCATGTCTTTGTTCGAGCTGTGGCAATCTAATGACCTTTTCTTATCGTACAGATCTAGCTGGGCTCATTAACAGCTTATCACTTGCAGCCAGTGACAACGGCTTATCAGCAGGCTACAACCTTCAGCATGCCGCGGGCTACCCGTCTGCCAGTATTAACTGACAGACGGCTTGCAACCAAGCCACATGTGAGAGCATATCTGCACATTGCAGGGCGTAGGCACTGCTTTCTTGGTTACTTTGCCGGTCACCTTGCTGAGTGCCACCTGACGGAGTGCCACCTGACCGGCCTGGTGCAGGTTCCTGCTGCCGCCCTACTTCCCGCTGGTCGTGCGCAGCGTGGTGAGCCTGGAGGGGGTTGCCCTGCTGGTGGACCCCTCCTTCAAGCTTATCTCGGCAGGCATGCCCATTGTGCTGCACCAGCTGCTGTCTGACCGGCGGCCTGCCGCGCTGAGCCTGCTGCGCGAGCTGCTGCTGGGACCGGGCGGCGCGCTGCGCACGGACGCCACTGCCCAGCAGATCATGCAGGTTTGTTGGGAGGATGTGGGTGCGCTGTTTGCTTTGGGGGCTTTTGCTGCGGGAATGGCTGGGAGCACACGTCCAACTCTGTGCTTGGGTAACGGTGTCGTGGAATACATTTAACGCAGAGGTTTTAGCTCTTAGCGAGATGAGAGTGCCCAGGAAATCCCGTTGTGGTTGCCTGTGGCATTGGGGATCTCGCAGATCTTGTGGCACCCCTGGTCACATAATGGCAATGACACCATGTGGTCTCAAGGGGCCAATGATCTGCCTGTGCTGGGGCACCCGCGTCCTAGTTTGCTCTTGATGGAGCCGTGCTTCCTTACAGGTCTGGGCCCGTGCAAGGGAGCAGGAGGTCTCTTCCACTGGAGGCCCAGCAGACGCTCCTCCAGCAAGCCCCGTACAGCTGGGCGGGCTCAGCATGACAGGGCCCAGCCTGGACCTCGGCGGCAGCAGCCGCCGCAGCAGCAGCAGCCTCAGCAGTGGCGGCAGCCTCAGCAGTGAGGATCTGTGGGAGGGTGAGGAACCCAGCGGCGGTATTGACCTGGCAGGACTGTTACTAGGGCGCGACAACGCGCCGTTGCGGCGAGTCCTCATGGAGGTGAACCCTGCGGCCACGGTGGCAGCCATGCAGCCTGACATGCGCGCTACGGTCCGCGGCCTGGCAGTGGATGTGCTGGGCCCGCTGCCTCTGGGACAACTGCTGGGCCGGCAGTCCGCTACTGGGTCAAGCGCGGCCGGCAAGGCGCAGGCAGCAGCAGAGCGGGCGCAGCGCAAGCGGCTGGCGATGCTGGCGAGGGCGCAGGCCGCGCGGGTCGCGAAGAGTCCGCCGGCTGCCGTGCTGCAGCTTGTCCTTTTTACGGCGCAGATTGTGGCGGCGGTGGCAGCTGTCAAACTGCGGCAGGCCTGGGTGCGCATGCTCCAGCGTGTGCAGCAAACACTGGTGGGATTGAGGCAGCAGCGCCCCAGAGGCGGGGCTAGCAGGCCGCCACCCAGCACGGCCTTTGCCTGAGCTCTAGATGCGTCTTGCTCTACTGCGCTGACACACGACACATGCCTGGACATAACGAGTACTGAGACTTGCTGAATTTCATCCCACTGGGTTTCATTTGGCTTTGATTCCAAGTATCATGGTTTTTCTCCCCTTGTGTGCCCTTCCTTCTGTCTGCATATTTCGTTTCGTCTTACATCTGCCTCAGCGCAGGCACCAAAGCAAATGAGGGTTACAGCTTGCCAGGCCCCTGCGTTTTCCCTAGGATTTCAAGTATTCTTTGTGCCACCGCCAGCGACATTTTCCGGGTAACGCAGAAGGCATGGTTCATGGACTCCTCCCAGAATGCCTCCACACCGGGTACATCCTGCAGCAGGGTGACATGGATATTGGTATGCAACCCTCGCAAGCAGGGCAGGTATGAGCTGGTATGTGCGGGGCTTGACCAAGGCACTTCTCTACACCCAGACAGTACATCCTTCTGGCAAGGCATCCAAGCAGCGCACGCACCACAGGGTGCAGCCCAAGCTTTCAATGTCCCACCCTGGCGCATTGCCTAAAGCACCCATAGTCACAAATGTCACCTGGAACAGACTGAGCCTCGCCGGCCCAACTTGCCTGCAGCATCTGTTGCCACTTCCACTCGGGGAACCACACATCGTTTGGGCAGCACAGCACCGCAAAGCGTGGCCCCAGCTTGCGAAGCAGCCACCAGTCGGCTGGGCCTGTCAGAGTCTCAAACTCGCAGCGGCCCATGAACAGGCCGTTGCGGACATTTGTGGGATTCAACAGCGCCAGGGTGGCCTCCACTGCATGCTCCTCCAGGTCGGGCGAGAAGAGCTTCAGGAGCCATCTGGCAGGCACAAGACAGGCAGTGGGTGTGTGTGTGCGGGTGTGCCGTGAACCAGTGCCGTGGCCTCCTCGGCTCCAGCAAAACAGCTATATGCTGACGGACGCGTATGCAGGTCTTGCAACCCAAGGCAAACTTGGCTTGTTGGCCCCGCAAGGAGAGTATCACGTCCCCGTGAACACCCAAGCGGATTTGCCGCCATGCACCTACCCTCCCAGCTAGCTTGCAGCGGTCGTAGTAGCGCGGTGGTACCGACTGACCTTTGCGTAGAGCTAGGCAGCAGCTGCAGCATGGTTGCTAGATGCCCAAGGCCCCAGTAGAGCCGCGTCAGTCTGCGGAGGTTGGCTTGTCTGTGGCAGTCAGGGTTGGCGGCAAGGAAGGGGAAGAGCCCTACCACCTTGACAATGGTAGTCTCCTGGCAGCCAAGCTCCTCTTCCAGCCTATCTACTGCGTGTATGGAAATGTATGTCCCTGCATGTATGTCATGGGCAGGGTGTGGGAGGGATCTTTGGTGTGACATGATACCTCTCGCTGAAGCCATGCCAAAAACATCACTCCCATGCGTCGCTTTGCCGCTGTTACAGCATGCTACGCTGCACTTGATGAGCAAGGCACTGGACCAGGCACATGTGACGGGTATCGAATGTCAGCAACTGTCCACGGCTCCCCCACCTATAGAATGCGATACCACCACCACGGGAGGCCTTCCATGGCCGAGCAGCTGTTCTCTCAGGAAGTCCGCTTTGTGTGTGATCTGGTCTTCTAAAGAGAACACCTGCACTGAGTGCAGTACAGTTAGCGACTGGCAGTGGTGACTGGCATGGGCAGGCTGCACCTTGGCACCCACCTTTCCCAGCGGGGTGAGTTGGTGGCCGTCCATGCCCAGCTGGCTGATGGCTGTGACCGAAGCCCTGCCCGACAGAAGCTCGTGCAGGCTTTGCATAAAAGGCACATAGTAGTGGGCCTTTCCAGGGTTACCGGGGACGACAAAGACTTGGAGCTGGGGCTCTGCAAGGCAGCAGTATCAGCCTGCTCTCACAAGCCCTTCAAGCCAAGTCTGCTGAAACCCTTACAGCTGGAACTGGAACACCTTCTGTGCCTGCCAGTGCGTCATTGCAACACGGTGGCTGACCTGAAGTGGGTTCGATGTGTAGCACCTCAGTGTCATGGCCCCCAATCCGTCGCACTTCCTCTCGAGGTAGCAAGCCTGCTTCAGACATCGAGGCTGCTGCGGTCAGTTTGTGTAGCCTTCTGGTGCAAGGCAAGGCAGCAGGCAACTTAGAGGCCACCTGTAGCCACCCACGGTAAGAGTTTAGCACTGGCATTGAAATGCAGCAGATGGGAAGTTGGCGTTCAAGTTTACGTTGGCCTTCCAGTCTTGCGCCCATGAAGTGCATGCTCCCCTTGGACGCACGCCCACAGCTGGTCTTCTCCACTCCCATCTGGCCCAGCAGTTCCACAAGTTATCTTCAAGAAGTTGCAAGAAGTTGCAACGCTGTTAAAGGTTTGTAGATACGGCAGCTGGGTTTCTTATGGTGGCAGAGAGTTCGCCCTGCATCGGTAGTCGAAACTTGTCTTTAAGGGCTTGCAAGGGACCTGCCTGCTGCACCTGACTGTCCTTAACAGTACCCTTTACTTTGGGCTCATATTTTGGGAATGCAGGCCGTGGTCTGAGCGAGGATTACTGGAGCGCCCTGGGGGAGAGACTCTGGCATTGCGAGTGCGAATCGTAACAGTATGCGTGAGTCAAACAGTTCCCAGAAGGAAAGAAGCAGCACACAAGCTGTTATGTAGCCAGATGCTCAGGTTGGGGCCATCCCAACTACAAAAAAGGAAGTCTTAGTCATACTCTGCCGTACTTCCAAGCTCGGCCAACTCGAAACCAGGCCTGCCGCCGTACCGCCCCCAGTGGCGAGAGAGGGGCACTCGCAGGGCTGCCCAGCAGCTCCTGCAACTCGGCAACCATCTCTGCTGCTGCCCCCTGCTGGAATGCCTTCATGCCACAGCCCGGCCCCGCGGGTATGTACTGCACATCTTCAAGCTCTTCCCGCCAGCTGATCCGCCGCCGCTTGCGGGGCGGCTCCTGCACACTGCTGGGCCCTCCCTGCTCGCCCTCCACCTCGTCGGGCGCCGCCTCGCTGCCCACAATGCCTTGGTCGCCGGCCAAGCCCTCTCGCCTGGCCTCCCTTGGCGGGCTAGGGCTACAGGAGGAGGTGGGAGGGGTGGCTGTGGCTGCTATTACCACCCCTGTGGCAGTTGCTGCCCCGAGTGACGGTTCCTGTATGCCGTCCCTGCCCTCAGCACGTGCCGGGGGCGCTGCTGGATTGCCGCCACTATCCGAGGGTGGCTCTGACACTGCTGTAGGGCGCTCGGCAGGCTCAGCCGGGAGCGCTTCCATCTTTGCTGGGGAGACGCCGGCTGGTGGGAGTGGCTCACAGGCAGCTGTGGCTGGCAGCTTCGTAACATGAACACAAGGAGGGGTTCCCGCTTGTGGGGGCATAGCTTCCTTACAAGATGCTGCCAATGCCAGGCCAGGGGCTTCTGCTGCCACCCGCCTCTCAGTGTCATTTGGCGCAAGGGTGCTTCCCGCCAACGCCCGAAGCTCTGCCTCTCTTGCAGCACTTGGCATGGCTGGAGAAGGGGGACCCTGCTGTGCTGGCATTGTTGGCAGGACTTGCTGCTCCAAATGCATGTCTGTAAGCCCCACCTCGTCCACAGAGGCCTGTTGCTTCTGCTGCTGGTGCTCCACCGGTTCTTGTGACCGATCGTGCACATTGACAGGGTCTGCAGCTTCTGGTGATACCAGGGCTGTGGCAGCCTGTGTAGCCTCGCCGGCGGCTGCTTCCAGCGAGCCCTCTGCTTCGCATGCTGCTCTCTGTTTCTCATGGGCAAGGCCTGCTGCAAGCTCTGCAGCGTCCAATGCAGCTGCCTCCACTGCGCCAGCATCTGCTCCCATGCCTACTGCTGCTGCTGAACTGGGCTCCCTCTGCATGCTGGTCTCGTCACCCGCTGGGTACTCAGGCTCATGCCGCTGCTCCTGGTGCCGCTGCTGCAACTCAGGCGCCTCCTGCGCCTCTGTCGCACCCACAGCTGCTGCAGCCGACCCAGCTGAAGCCTCTAGCCCAGGCTGCGCTGCCTCAGCGCCAATGCCCAGCCGCGTGGCAACCTGCTGCTGCTGTTGCTGCTGCTGAGGGGCGGGGCCAAGCGCTGCTGCGGGCATGCTGCCAGGCGGGGCCACTGCTGGCATGGGCGTGCCCCCCGCCCTCACAATGGCCTGGCGAGCTGCCTCCAGTGTGTAGAAGGGGCGCACCGTGACATGCCCGCACAGCTGCGCACAACCAAACCACAACTATTCAGTGTCAGCGGTCAGCCAAGTGCCCTAGTGGGCGCCGTTACGACAACAGCAAACTGGCATGGAGAGCTTGGCACCATCTCAACGTCACAACCACCAAACAGACTCCATCCAAGGGGACTGGCGAGCCAAGCCTGGGAGGTACGCTGCCCGTTGCAGGCCATTGAATAAGGCACCACTGACCTTGCAGGTGTACAACACCGCTGCCCTATTGACCTGCTGCTGTTGCTGCTGCTGCTGCTGCTGCTGGGCCCCAAGCTTTGCCTCGCCCCTGGCTGCTGCTTCCAGCTTGCGCCTCACAAGGTGGCGGGGAAGCTTGAGGACTTGCCCGCTGCAAGGGGGCAAAACGGTGCTGGCAAGGCTTGTAGGCAAGCGCGTAAGACAGATACAGACTTATAGCAGTGAATTGACTTGCACGTTAGCCTGCCACATGCTTCCCACGGCCGCACTCACTTCTGGTACACGTCGGCTGAGAAAGGCAGGCCGCAGCGTCCACAGAGTGAGGCTGCTGCTCCCCGAGGGAGTGCTGCATGGTTTGTGTCCCCCACCTGCCGGCAAACGACCACGGCCAGGGAGTGTGACCGTCGCTTGCTTCTAAATTGCAAGCAGCAGGCCCAGAGGAAGGAGGGCTCCAGAGCTTGGCTTTCGGTGCCGCCCAGGCAAGCCACAGTCCCTCACCTGCAGTGCCTTCCTTCCCAAGACGGCAGCCAGCTGCGGGCTGCCCTGGCTCAAGAGGGAAGCAGCCTCCAGCAGAAAGTTGGCACGCTGGGTCTCAGGGAGGAGTGCCGAGGTACGTCTGGTGGGGCCTCGAACCGGCTTGGGAGGCATATCTGAACTTTTCGGGGGCGTAAGAAGATTGTTTTTTCAAGCAACTGAGCTCCTCAGGCACGCAGGGTGTCGGGCACCGCCCCATGCATGGTGTCGGGTCCGGGCTACCGCAAACGTCAGCTCGGGAGCTCAGAAATATTAGACTCAACTTGGATGCATTTTCCAAGCTAGACAATCCTGGAAACACTGAAGCTGCCTGCAGCTATGCCATTTGGAACGCAGCAGTACACTCACAAAGTCAAAGACACGTTTTGAGCGTCTGCCTTTCCTGCTCGCATGCTGCCCAATTGATGGATCTGGGCTCTTATCTGTTACTTTTTGCTATCCACTGCGCGCGTAGGCAAGGTTGACGGTGAGAGAAGTCATGTTTCTCTCATAGCGACCGTATGGCTTGTTGTTTCTAGACCCCTAGGGTCGTTGTCTAGACAAATGGAGGCCAACGGAAGCCTGAACCATGCTCCTGAAAGACCCCCAGTGCTGCGGCCCTTGATGGTGGTGGGCAAGGCCCCCATGCCTCCTCCTGGTGACCCACCAGCCTCGGCAGCGGGTCTTCGCCCCTCTGCCAGCGAGCAGCCATCGGGAGAGCAGCCAGCGGAGGAGCCTGCCCCCCCGCCCACGCTGCTAATCGTGGATCGACAGCCAGACAGGCCTGTTGCAGTGACCGTGGAAACCCATAGCATGTCTGTCAGCTGGTCTCCCGTGTCAGTGACTGTCCAATCCAGCGAGTATCAGGTGGTGGAGTTCCTGGTGGCTTACCAGCTGGAGATGCAGCAGGTGAGGGGGGCCAGGCACGGGGGTGTTGTTACACCGCGAAGATATCGCTAGTGGCTTTCCTTTCTTTGCCATAACGTTTCTAACCTCCGCCTTTATTCATCAAGGGCTTGGGGATTATCAAAGCCGCCTCAACTTGGCTGGCTGCAGTTGGAGGGCGATAGCAGCAGTGCGGAGCTGCCGGTTATTGCAGACGACAGGTGGTCCGTGCAGGTACGGGGGCCCCCACCAATAGGGTTGACGCTAGTTTACAGCAGTCCGGAGGCTGTCGCATAGGCTTGATTTTCAATCCAGACGCAGCATCCAGCATGAAGATGCAGTCAGAGCCCCCCCCGCCCTGCCTCAGCACCCCAGCCATACATTGCCCTGCGCTGCAGCTGCCTATGACGCCAAGCCCCCTATTCTGCTACTGTGTGTGTGCAGTACCAGGGCCCTGCCACGTACGTCCAAGTCAAGGGGCTGCGCCCGGGGCGGCGCTATGCTGTGAGGGTGGTGTGCCGGCCGGTGGTGACGAATGATGAGTCGGTGGTGCTGCAGCTAGCCCCAGCCTCGGAGGTGCTGGTGCTAGCGACCCCCGCCACGCTGCCGGAGGCGCCAGCACCCCCAGGGGTGGCCAGCCGCATGCGCAACACCATCAAGGTCAGGCAGTCGTCAGGCTGCTGCAGGGAGAGGGGCTGACCTGGCAGACGAGGAGGGAGGGGCCATGCGGGGCTTCTGCGGGGGTTGTTGCCAAGCTGGCGCCCTGCCTGTCACCCTGGAAAATTCTCCAAGCTGCACATTTCGCGATCATTGCCTGGTGAGGTATCATGTATTTGTAATGAACCGTACATGTCCCTTTTGGCTGCAGTTCAAGTGGGCAGAGCCGGAAGAGACCGGTGGGCGGCCCATCCTGCAGTATGTGCTGGAGGTAGCGCCGCCGCCGCTCGGGTGGGAGGGGCCACCCAACGCGGAGGTGGGGTCTCAGGACAGGTCAACCGCCCATGGCACTGTGCCTTTTGAACGTTCTGGCCGCTGGCAAACAGCCATGCTGCTACGGAGGCCTAAGGCCCTGGTGCATGCGAGCCTTTCAGTGCTGCTTGTCTAGGTCGAAGGAGGGTCGCACCCCCTTTGGACCTGTCCAGTGGCTGGTAGTGGTCTTGAAGTTCTCCCTGGACTTTGACGGAGGGGATAATTCTTCAGATTGCGATTGCAGCTTACCAGTGTGGTGTACCCCTACCTGCCTGCAGGGGTGGTACCAGGTGTATGCGGGGCTGGAGCGCAGCTATGTGCTGAAGCGGCTGCAGCCTGGTGTGCGCTACACGGCAAGGGTGAAGGTGAGCCGCGCAAGGGTGTGGGAGTGTGGGAAGGGTGGTCACTATGCAAGGCTGCCGACACACAAGCAGCAGCTTCGTAGCATAGCGGGAAGAAGAGTATTATGGCCTGCCTGTTGGAATTATTTCACTTCACACCAAGTGTAAGGTAGATATGGGGGGCCATCAACAGTGACTCAGCATGGTGTGAGAGAGTTGTGCATCATCCTTGTCTCCCGATTTTGCTATATTCTGCTCACCCTTGCTCCGCACATGGCTGCAGGCCACCAGTGTGATGGGTGAGAGCCCCTACAGTGCCCCCGCCACCACCAGCACCCAGGCCACCGTGCCCTCCACCCCCGGCGTGCCGCTGGCAGTGCAAGCCAGCCAGACCTCAGTGACGCTGCAGTGGGAGCCGTCTGTGGACAACGGGGCGCCGATCTCGGGCTACCAGCTGGACATGGATGATGGCAGGTGGGTTGCTGGTAGGGTAGTATATGGCGGCACTGCAACCAGTGCCTGGTGTTGCAGTGCCGGGGCACGTTGGAGGAGTGAGCGTGGGCCTGCTGGCTCCCTCGGTTGCTTTGCTACGAGGTGGGTCACACCAGTTGAGTTACGCATCACTAAGCTCAGCATGGGTATACTGAAGCAGGGGTGCGCTTGATGTGGTGCTTGCAGGGGCAACGGGTTCATGCCGCTGCACCACGGCCTGACGACCAGCTTCACAGTTGGCGGCCTGCAGAGCGGCGTGGTCTACAAGTTCCGAGTGCGAGGCGAGAACTCGGTGCGAGGCAGCCAGCCACGAGCCTTGCTGAGAACGTCCTTCGTGGGAAGGGTGCACCTTGCCGCAATGTCTGCCATGCCTATCAGCAACAAAAGCACTGCTCACCAGGGTTCCCAGGCAGAAAGTTGCCAGGCTCATGATGGTGAGCAAGGCTGGCAGCTGGGCGCTCCGCGAAGCTCACTATTTGCATTGCTGGTAGCCAGCGGTCTTGCTCTGCTGTGCTGCAGGAGGGGCGCAGCCAGTGGAGCCCTGCCTGCGAGGCGGTGACTGCGGCCACGGTGCCCTCCTCGCCTCCCCCGCCCGCCACACTGGGCTCCAACCAGTCCTCCATCAGCATCGCTTGGAAGGCAAGCGATATGGAGGAGGGGGGATGTCATGGCAGACCCAGCAGGGGCCGGGTTGAACTGTGGTGGTTCTGGTCGCACAAGGGTGTACTTGTGGTCTGGGCGCTTAAGTAAGTGGCTTCAGCCATGGCGGGGACCGTAAGGGACAGCCAGTTAACCGGCATCCAGGTGCTGTGGGTAGCTGCGGATGTCTCCCTGGAGTGCTTTACACATATTGCTTGCATTTCATGCGGCCAGAAGCATGAGCAAGCTTGACTAGTGCACAGTGAACCTGATGGCACCCTTGCCTGTTCCAAGCTGCAGGACGTTGAGTTTGATGGCGGCAGTCCTGTGGTGGGATACGAGGTGGAGATGCAGCCCAAGTGCAAGGCTGCGAAAAGGGGCATGCCGGACGAATGGGTGCTTGTCTTTCAGGTGAGCATTTGCAGCAGCAAAAGGGCGTTAGGTGCAATTCTCTAGTCTGCTGGTAAGCGCTCAGAGGCTGGATTAGCCGGCGATGCGCAAGCAACAGGAAGCAGGCACAAGGCAGCAGTGGTGCAGATGAAGCTGCAGTGGGCAGCTAAAGCGCCAATGCGATGCCTTCGGCTCTGAAGCAGACCACCGCACTCATTGCTGTGCGGCTCTCTTCTCCCCCTGGCTCAGGCTTACAGCAAGCGCACTGCCGGTCAAATAGGTGGAAGACATGCGCCTCACTACAAGCTGGCAGCTGCCATAATGCTGATTAGGCGTTTGTGAACCCCCACCACTGCCTTCTGGTTGCAGGGCCCAGGCAAGGCCTGCACGCTGGGCAACCTGAGGGCGGGGTGCACCTATCGTGCGCGGGTGCGTGCCTTCAACCAGCAGGGCCCCGGCCCCTTCAGCGTGCCGGCGGATTTGGCTACTGCGCCTGATGTGCCCGAGTCGCCGGCCTCCCTGGCCCCTACCACCCGCAACCAGACAGGTACCTGCCTCGCTGGCACGTTTCACTTGCACCAGAATGCACTCAGGGGATTCACCATTGCTCGTCAACTCGCCGTGCTCTTGTTGTCTGTCACTTCAATGCCAATGACATGGAGGGGTGGATGGCTTAGCATGTAGATGTGATGTGACACGCGTATAGAGTAGACCATGAGGTATTGATTTATGTGGGTTCATTGCACCTCCCTGCAGGTGTGGTGATGGCCTGGGCCAAGCCGGATCATGACGGTGGCAGCGCCGTGAGCAGCTACCGGCTGGAGATGTGGCGGGTGGGCAGGCTGGAGGTGGTGGGGGCCGCGGCACAGCTGCGCACCTCAGGCAGCCTGGCAGGTGAGCATTCGAAACCTTTCAGACCGGGGTGGTAGGGTTTTGGAGCACAGGGGGCAGAGCTGGCGCTGCCGTGGAGGCCTGTGTGTGCTTGTAGCATCTTTGTCAGGTCGCTGTCAAATCCACCCAGTCGTTGGTGTTACTCGGTACATAGCCTGTTGTCAATATCGCATCTGTCCTATGCCTTACTGGTAGCACTGGAAAGGAAGCTGTGCAGTGGGGCTTATGCGTCCTTTGACAGCCCGCCCGCGTTCTGTGTGCGTTTCTGCAGGGCTTGACAACCACAAGGCCCGGGGCAGGGTGGACGAACATTTTGAGGCCGTTTATGTGGGCCCAGACACCAGCACAGGTGGGTAGGCTGAGCTACAGGTGGTATAGCTACTACGCCTGTACACCAGCTTCCCTTGTATGTGACTTGGCGGTGTTCAGACCATGTTGTCCATGCGCATCCGTAGCGTGGTAGCGACAGCGTGCGCAGCCGCAGGGAAACCAACCTCGACTTGTCATCCCTGGGGCACCTCTCACACGTCCTCTGCTCGTCCGCAGAAGTGCAAGGCTTGGAGCCTGGGTGCCAATACCAGTTCCGGGTGCTAGCCATCAACAGGCAGGGGGCCTCTGCTTGGAGCCAGCCAGTGACGGTGGACACCCGGCCGGGGCTGCCCTGCCCACCGGATCCCCCAGACGCCACAGCGGCAACCTCCTCCACCATCCACCTGGCCTGGCGGGCCCCCTATGGGCAGGGCGCACCTGTCGCCTCCTACACGCTGCAGATGTGCCGGCTGGAAGAGCTGCTCCGGGCTCAGCAGGCGCAGCAGGCGGCAGCAGCCCATGCAAGCGCAGCAGCAGCAGCACCAGGGCAGCCTGGTGAGGGGGGCCCAGAACCCTCAGAGCCGAAGGAGAATGCAGCACCTGCCTCCTTGCCGGTCGGCCTACCAATTCCTGGCCTACCGCTTCCGGCCATGTCAGCAGCAGCGGCGGCAGCAGGAGCGGCTTCAGAGCAGCAGCACGGGGGGGCAACATTGGCGGCGGCAGCAGCGTCAGGGAGGGGCGGTGGGAGTGGGGCAGTGCAGGGTTCCCACCCTGCTGGGCCGGCCAGCCATAGTGACGCAGCGACTAGCAGCAGCCAGGCAGCCAGTGTAGCCAGCGGCGGGCAGATGTCGCATGGCGAGGATGCCTCGGGTGCACAGCCGAGCACTCTTGATGCAGCCTTCCAGGGGTCTTACCATGGGGCGGAGCTGGGGCATACAGGTGGGCCCATCTTGACCATGGCTGCACCTTGGCGGAAGGAGAGTTGCTGAGTGAAGCACTGATATATCCAATTTTTCCTCTCCTTGTCTCCGTCATGGGAAGGGGTGTTTTGCTAGAGGAAGTAGCAGTCAGACTCCTGCTGTGAACTGTCCAATCATCTATCCCTAGTATTGAGTGCCCTGCCAGCGTGTGCCTGCTGTTGACCCACGTTGTGTTTTGCTGTGCAGTGAGAGGGTTGCAGCCTGACACTGAGTACGCTTTCAGGCTCAGAGCCAGCAACAGCGTGGGGGCTAGTGCATGGAGCCAGACTGAGGTGTTCAGGACAGCAGCGGCACCTCCCTCGGTGCCTACAGAGCTCGCGCTCCAAGGTGAGCCAACCTCGGCCTGCTGCGCCGACGATGCTGGCACCGCTGTGAGTCTGGGTGCGTCCGTGGAAGTACAGTGCTTAGGTTCCAAGAAAGTGTGGTAGAGACTAGGTTTGGGCTGTGACGTAAATGTCATTGGTGTCGTGTATGGCAATACTACCAGTATGGCTACCTTTTGGCCAAGACGAGTGGCAACGCCACCTGAGCCAAGTGTGTAACCCCTCCTGGGACCTGCTCTTCATGCAGGCAGTAGCAGCAGCACGTCCGTGTGTGTGTCCTGGCAGCGGCCGGGGCATGAGCATGGCTCCCCACTGTCAGGCTATCAGCTGGAGGTCGCCTTGATGCTTCGCGCGTCCAGGGGGCAGCAGCCGCACTGGAAAGCAGCTTACTCTGGGCTGCACGACCACTGCGAGGTGTGCTGCGGATTTCAACAGATGTATAGCCCAGGGAAACCGGTCATTGCCACGTCTAGTATGGAGCTAGCTGCCCAGCATGCTGTGTGTCAAGGTCAGGGCCCGCTCCATTTCTGCTTGAATGTGCCGACAGTGCACAACAAATCACCCCATCTGACTTATATTCTAATCTGCGTGACAAGATTATGCACAGGACGGAGGGCAAGGATGGTAAATAGTGATCGCTGCTTCATGTTGGCAGGTTGAGCGGCTGTCTCCAGGCCGTGAGTACCAGCTGCGTCTGCGGGCTGGCAATGCTTGCGGCTGGGGCCCATGGACAGAACCCCTGGTTGTCTCGACACAGCCGGATGTGCCAGGTGCGCAGGATTGGCCTCCATGGGTGGACAAGATGGTACCTTACTCGGTCGAATGAAATTATTTCATGCATCGTTAGCTTGAGCAGTATGGCATAAATGCGCACAAGAGCTTGTGCGGCCCGGTGTGGTTCCAGTCGTAGCACTACTTTGTGGGCAGCCTCCTCTGTGTCAAGGCCTGCTAACCTGCTGTTTGTGCCTGGCCCCTCACAGAGGCCCCTGAGGCTCCCACCTTCACCAACAAAATGGGCACCAGCGTGCGCGTCAAGTGGCTGGCCCCGGCAGAGGACAACGGCGCACCGGTCATCGAGTATGTGCTGGAGATGCGCCGTGGTGAAGGGCCTGGGTCGTCTGGCAGCGTCAGCTTCCAGCCCATCTATGCTGGCGAGGCAACCAGCCACCGAGTGCAGCAGCTCTCACCTGGCACTGTGTACGAGTTCCGGGTGCGGGCGGCCAACGCTGTGGGGCCAGGGCCTTTCAGCGAGGTGGCCAGCGTCGCCACCAGCAGCGCACCACCCTCGCCGCCTACCACCCTACAGGCACTGCTGGCGGGGGCGCCGGCAGATGGTAGCACAGCAGTGGGCGCGGGAGCTGGCAGCAGCAGCGGGGCACCTGCTGTGCTGGTTTCTTGGGAGCCAGCCATGCAGGGTGAGCTGCAGGCGGCATGCATCAGCTATGAGATAGACGCCACCCCAGCAGCAGCACCTACCTCCTCTGGCAAGCTCAGCGAGGCAGCACAGCACCACAAGCAGAGCGCTGTCTCTGCTCTTGCCGCCGTGCGGCAGACATGCAGCGCCAAGGTGTCGCAGCACTTGCTGACGGGGCTGCAGCCGGGTGCCGCCTACTCTGTGCGGGTGCGTGGCATTGGCGCGGGAGGTGCAGGGCACGGTGACTGGAGCGAGCCAGCCTTGGTTCAGCTGCCTGTGTTGGAGAGGACATGCACAGCGGGCGTCGGTGGCGGCAGTGCCTCGGGTGATGAAGAGGGCGAGCCGGCTGCAGCGCAGCATAACAAGCGCAAGAAAAGCCGCAGCGGGAGCAGCAGTGAGCTGGCAGGCAAGACCCACAGGGCACAGTCAATAGGTGAGGCGCAGTGGAGCTCGGTTGCCACTGGCTGAGAGAGAAGTGTGTGTGCTATTTGTGGTTTGGCGACTATTTGTGCTACGACACAATGGTAGCATCATGTCTGTGATAACCATCCAAGTGATAGCTTTCCTTTGCTCAACTGCAGGCACAAAGACTGTAGCAGCCAAGGGCAAGCCGAAAAAGACCTGGGCTACACCGCTGGCAGCAGCCTGCGGAGTGTCTGAGCGCGAGTTGAGATACTGGCTGAGGATATTGATTGCTTGTTTTGTTGTAGTCGTCATTTTCAGCCTGTGGTTTGGGCTGTCTTAGGGAGTTGTGTGAGTTGTTGTTGTTGTCGGCACTCCTCTGAGTATGCCGCACGCTTTGTTTTATAGTTATCGTCCTGGTATGGCGGCCATGGCCAGCAGTTGCTTGCTCAGTTAGGACGGTGAGCTGCGTTTGTGCGCTTATGTATTAGGTATCCGTGGTGTGTAGCCTGTAGGTGTTTCAGCTCCCAATAAAGTAGCACTTGCGCAGTGGCGGTTGTAGGGACCCTACGTCCTTTGTTTTGTGGCAAGAGCACGAGTGGATGTTCGTCTCTAGCCATTCACTTGTATGCATGGATGCCAGGCTTGACTGAAGGCAACGCATGGATTGCCCGCCCAGTCTGACTCACATGGGCGAAAAAGAAAGGATGCCGCCAAAGTTGAGCTATTATAAGATGTTGCCCTAGACCTCCAAACAGCCAAACATTGTGAAATTCCGCTGTCACATTCTCTGCCACTCATCTTTGCTTGGTTCGTTCCTCACCGTCCCGCTTCGCCTCTGCTTAGCTCAATGAACGGCTTGCCGTTGGTTATTTTGACGCTGCTGGCTCTCGCTGCCAGCGTCCTCGGCGACCCAGTCATTGTGGGCCTGCAAAGCCGGCAGTGCAACCCATCCTGGGCGAAAAATCTGGGTGAGCAAACCCACAGACCAGCACAGCTCAAGCTTGTTGTTTGCTGCAACAGCTGGACCGCTTCACTGCAACTTTGCTTGCTTCTCCTTGCAGATGGCACTGTCGTTGTAGCTGGTGATCAAAACCTCCAAAACAGCCCAGCTGACTGCTGTGCGTCCTGCAAAGCAAAGGCTGACTGTAATGTGTGGAACTGGTGCTCCAAACCTGAAGGTGAGGCACGCAAGGCTGCATGCACATTTTGTAAGCTTTCTTGGTGGCAATTGGCATGCCGAACGCTTGATACCCTGACCTGCCCATCACCAAAGCTTTGTAATGCCTGCACAACAGGATGCGATGATGGCGGCCGCTACAAGCAGTGCTGGCTTCGCCAGGACTGGAATGTGTGGACTAACCAGAAGACGCGTTCGGCTGGCGCCAACTGGATTTCTGGTTACATTGCTGCACATGTAAGCTGTTGCTTGTGAAGGCGACCGCCATGCAGCCAATGTTGTCCATCTTATCCAGGTCACACTATCCTGCCACCGCACCGACACTGTTGCTGAAGTGCCTGCAGTGCCCGGCCGCATATCCTGAGAAGCTCCTGTACCTTCAGCGCGTCTCCTTTACTTCCCTCAGCTCAGCATGCCAGATCGGCTCAAGCTGCACTCAGTGCATGTGCCAGGTATGCGAGACACATGTGTACTTTGGATATCGGTGCCTTTCAGATTCATGCTGCCCACCACCTGACAATAGCAAAGTTTGCAAGACATGCACGAACACCCCGCATGTCAGTGCTGATTGTCCCCGCATGAATACCTCCCTGCCTTTCTGCAGCTGTCCAAGGCTTTGAGCATTGCTCAATCTGACCAAATGGACTTGTCGCTGTGCATCAGCAACTTCAGGTAGGAGTGCGATGTGTTGGCTGTCTCTTGAAGTACAACTTAAGGGCTGGTGCCATGCATGCTTGAGCACAGTCGCCATACGGTAGTCTGATGGCTTCATGACCCCTGTCCGGCAGTATCTGCAACCTCTCGCCTCGCCACCTGCTTGCAGGACTGCCCTCATGTTCCCTCTGGAGCTGGGCGGGAGTGCACTCAGTGACGCTGCCATGCAGCGCCTTTCCCAGTGCCCTGTTGCCAACCCTCCTTGCCAGAATCAGAAGGTGAGTTGGCTGTTGCAAGAGGTGTGCTTGCGCAAGAGGTGTACTTGCGAATAAGCATAGGGTGAGATGTGTTGTAGCTCTAAGGTCATGGCCTCCTGCTTGTGCCATGTCCTACAGTCAGCTTGATAGCTCGATGCATCTTGCATATGTCAACAGATGTCGCTGCCACTGTGCAGAATGCCAGTGTGTTTGCGACCTGGCCGATGGTGATGCCCTCCTTCCAAGGGCAGGACGTTGGAGCGGGATGTCAGAATACGGATGCGCTCACCTGTGCGAAGCTCTGCCTGCGCTCGCCCTCCTGCAATGCCTTTGCCTACAATCAAAACTTGCAAGGTGGGTCGGGTGGTGAGGGCTTAAACTTCTGTCACATCCAGGCGCATGCTTGCTGTGCGGTCCTAGGGTTAGTAGCATGGGTGGCAGGTAGTGCAAACAGGAAGTGAGAGCTGGGCTGGGCTGGGCTGACCTGTGCCAAGCTTTGCCTGCGCTCGCCCTCCTGCAATGCCTTTGCCTACAACCAGAACCTGCAAGGTGGGTGCTGAGGGCTGCAACTGCTTGGCACATCCAGGCGTACGCTTGCTGTGCGGCCCTTGTGATATCGCTAGTATTGATGCGTTTTAACTACACACAAAGTCGCCCGCATTTCTTGTTCAGGGGGAACCTGCTGCATGAAGGCCAACCCGTCCACAGACATGCAGCTTGACCTCAACGGCTGGCAGATGCACTGGCTGCTGCCGTCAGGAACCACTGCCGAGGACCCCTTCTTCCAGTCGGTGGGTACTGAGGGCAATGAAAAGCTGCTGGCAACCTGCAAGTTTGATAACAGCACCCTACCGCACTGTGCCACTGCTGTTTGGGGACCTCAGCGTATGTTAGCCTAACATGCGCTGAGCCCGACATATTTCCTCCCTCTCCTAGCCTGTGCAGGTCAACCCATGGTCCGGCTCCAGTGGTGGTGGCGCTGCGCAGGGGACCGTGGTGGACATGAACGCACTCCTAGGCACCAGCCCAAGCACTCCACCCCCCGCTGTTACTGCTGCGCCCACTCTCGCTCAACCTGCACAGCAAGATTGCACAGATGTTGCACCCACACCCGACTATACCTGCCAACAACAGGCAAGTAATGTGCTGACAGTCTTGCACCCAACTCATGCACTGGCATGACATGACTTCTGCTGCACCTGAATTACCACTGAGCACTTGCTGGGCAGCTTATTGGTGCAGGCAAGCTGGGGCAAGTGCTCCCAGAGCTTCATGCAATCCTTCTGCAACAAGTCCTGCGGTCGCTGTGGTAGCCCAGCCCCAGCCCCAGGAGTCTCCCTGGTCCCTGCTGCGTCCCCAGCTCCAGCATCGCCAGCCCCCTCCCCCAGCCCTGCTGCTGCTCCCACTGCCGGCCCTCCCTGCACCTGCTCCGATGTGAACCCCAACCAGTACCTGTGCGAGGACGAGGCCCGGTGGGGCAAGTGCAGGAACGACTACATCACCAAGACCACTCCTGACCTGCCTGAGGGTGAGCCATGTTGCTGGGGTCTGTTTGGTGACGGGAAACTGCATGTCGTGCTGCCAGGAACTGCTGTGCAGTGCGGCTGCCACGCCGCGGTTATTGCTTGTGCGTGATGTAGAATTGCATGCAGCGAGGGGATGAAGAATAGTTGACAGCGCATGTTGCAGCGCACGGGCAAGTTGGCAATGTCCCAGACCGAGGTGCCCCCAGCGACCCATGTAACCATTCGCTTTTTGCATGCAGGCTTCTGTCAGCTCTCATGTGGGCGGTGCCCATGCGACTACGTCACCAAGAACAAGTGCACCGATGTGCCGCCGACACCCTGGTACACCTGCAAGCAGCAGGTGGGGTCATGTGCAAGAAGCACCCTGTGGGCAATCAGTCACTATCGGTCAGCATTGCCTGCAGCTGCGTGTGTCGTCTTCGATATTCTGATGGCATGCATAGGCCTCTGGGCTGGTTGAACTTAAGTTTTCCATCCTTCCCATGTGCTGCAGAAAGCTTGGGGCAAGTGCAACGACGCCTTCATGTTTGCTGACCCCAAGCACGTGGAGGGTAGCTGCCAAGTGACATGTGGTCGCTGCAAGGCCAGCTAGGATGAGGCCGGCAATCCGTTCTGGCTTTGGTGTGGATTTTAGTACTAGGGCACCCTGTAAAATCTCCCCACAATGATGTATATGTATCCCTTAACTTATGTTTAGCATGCTATGAGTGGTTTATTTTGCTTATGTCAGATATTTGCTTGACTATGCTGGACCTGCACACGCATCGTAGCAACATGCATGTCATTGATATCGGACAGTTTTGACACTTCTGTATGCTCTTGCATGTCTGTCACACGCCTTGGTGTTCCCTGATGTGGTGCTCGATTGGAAAGTGATAGTTTCCAGCGAGCCTGGGCTACGTTATTAGTTTATTTATCGCTTTTTATTTCATTTTTTGCCCACCAATTCCTTGTGTGCCATCATGGAGTGTAAGTTATACATACCCAAGATGGCACCACTGACGAAGGCAGGGTTGCAGCCTGGGACAATCTCCAATAGAAGCCTTTTCTCTTGCAACCTATTAGGAGGGAAATGCTGCCACACTCTATAAAGGGCATCCAACATGCACTAGGGCCCATTCTCAGCTTTCACCCGTGGTTCAGCCTCTCCATGAGGATTTTATTGAGCTCCGTGGGGTTGGCGCGGCCCTTCGACTCCTTCATCAGCTGCCCAACAAAGTAGCCCTGCAGCTTGGTCTTGCCCGCGCGGTACTGCTCCAGCTGCTTGGGGTTGGCTGCCAGCACACGGTCCACCATGGCAGCCAGCTCCGAGGGGTCCGAGATTTGTATGAGGCCCTTGGACTCCACCAGCGTCCGCACCCCGTTGGCGCCTGCAGCAGCAGGTCCCAGCAGGCAAGAGTGCCTTGCAGGTGATTTAGTAAGAGGAGGAGCGTTGCACCTTGCCGGAGAAATATGAGCGGGTGTGGTGGATGCACGCCACAAACACTGCACGCTGCACCAGCCTGTGGGTATTGAGATCGAGCACAATTGAGTACATACCCATGCACCCACTGATAGGCCATTCTGCGCCTTCATGGAGTCTGTGGCAAGAAGGTAAGGGTACTGGTTGGGCCAACGATAAAGCATCGATGCACTGACCGTCTCCTTTCAGTAGGTCCGGGAGGAGGTCTTTCCCTATCTTGCCGCTGATGGTGCCATTTTCTATGAGGGCAATCATTTCTGCCAAGGTGGCAGGCTTCATGGCCAGGGCATCCATCGATAACCGCTGCTCCTGCAAAACAGCAACTAAATAAGCCTGAGCAACGACGCTGGCCGAGACGTAACAAAGCAGTGCCAGCAACAGGGAGCAGCCGGTGACCAGCACTGCCACGGTTGGTGCCAGGTCTATGAACAAAAGCTACGCTTAGCAAGCACAGACAAGTTCCACACGTGCCCCCTCCAGCGAAGCATCTCCACCCTCGCAATGCTGGGACCGCTACTGGATAGCTTCCTAGCCATGCAGTTGCTGCTCTTCTTGCTCCTACCTTGCAATAAGCCATGACATCGCCCATCACCCAGTTGGCTGCCGGCTTGGCAGGAGCTCCTGCCTCCAGCACCCCATCAAAAAAGAGTGCCACCCCCACATCGTCAGAGAGCACCAGGACATCGTACATGGAGAGCCCCAGAGCTAAGTAGCGCTTGCGCCGCTGGTGGGGCAGTTCAGGCATGCCCGCCTGCAGGTGCCCAAGTTGCAAGCAAACAATTTGCTTACGTCCTCACTCCAAATTGCCTGCACATGGGTGCCGCACACTCGCACACTGCACTGCATTGCACTTAATAGGTGCCAAAGCAACCTGCTTGCCGCCATTGCCAGGGGCGCCTGCCCACCACTGCTAGGCATCTCACCAACACACAGGTAGGTGCTTCCGTTCACCTGCAACAAGTTCTCCGACATCAGCCAATCCTTTGGCTGAGCCAGCCCAGGGGGCACCACTGACCTGCACGTCTTGCAAGTACTCGTCGGTCAATGTGAGGGGCGGCAGGTCGGGTTCAGGGAAATAGCGGTAGTCGGCCAGCCCCTCCTTCCTGCGCATGCTGTAGGTGCACAGCCGGCCCTCGTCCCAGAGCCGCGTCTCCTGCACCACCTCCGCTGCCCGCCCTTCCCGCAGCAGCGCTATCTGCAGGGCACCGTAGCCAGCCTCTTCATTGCATAGATTAACAGAGGCCATGATTTGAATGTAGCAGCATGCATCTTTCCAGCCCGGTAACCTGTATGCCACGTATTCTTGGGCAACTGACTCTTATGCCGAATTCCCCAAGCCTGGCCCAAGCCTTCTCCACAACCTCTGCTAGCGTTGCTTCCAGCTACCTGCAGCCCAGTTAAACAGCTCACCTGCCGGTCCATCTCAAACTCAATGGCCTTCTGCATGGCGCTGAAGGAGTTCATGTTCTTAATCTCCACCTTGGTCCCCAGCCGCTGCCGTCCCACTGGCCGCACAGAGATGTTTACATCGCACCGCATCGACCCTTCCTACAGGCGTGAGGCCAGAGAGGGGAGGCTGCAGGATCGCACAAGTTTCTGGCAGTGTAGAGGCCGCACAGCTACAGAATACCTTGCCGGTGCAGGCAGACATGCAGCGTGGAGCTTTGCAGCCAGGAGTAAGTTTGGGTCAAGCTGCATCCTCACGCTCCGCCCCAAGACAGCCTTTGTCTGCTAGGTGTGCTCCCTTGCCATGGCTGCTGCAAAACCCAGGTGTTGCAGAGCTGCATCATGACAGCATGGCAGGCGTGCAGCCCTGCCAGGACCCACCGCCATGCTGCCCTCAGCCACTCCCAGGAAGCGCATGGTGCGCCAGATCTCTGCCCCATACGCCGCCGCCTCCTGCCCGCTGCGCATGTCTGGCCCCGACACGATCTCCAGCAGCGGCACGCCCGCTCGGTTGTAGTCCACCAGCGAGTAGTCGGAGCCTGACAGCCCCAGAGCGCCGCTGTAGACCAGCTTGCCTGCAGGCCGGCAAAGGGGGGGGGGCTCAACCTGGCTAGCTGGCCATCTGGCTGCCTGGTGGGAAGACGTACAGTCTGCTGTTGGAGTTGGCTGCTGTCACCAACAGCTGCAGACATGCTGCCACACAATGCCGCGACTCCACCGTCTCTGCCATCCCCCAGGCACAAGCAAGCAGCAAGCATGCAGTGCAGGCAAACAACAGCTGCTCTGCTGATGAACTCTCAAGCAAAACTCAGCTCCCCCAGCCAAGGAACATGGTTCTTCCCAAACACGCGTTCAGCTACAGGCCAAACACCTGCGCCGTGCAGGTGCATCCCACCTGCGTCCTCTTCCAGATGAGCCCGCTCTATGCGTATCCGCTTCTGCCCCGAGCCATCCGGCAACTCCACCACCACATAGCCTTCGGAGCAGAGGGGGATGTCATACTGCGATATCTGGTACCCCTTTGGCAGGTCAGGGTAGAAGTACTGCTTTCGGTCAAACTTGCTCTGCCGGGCAACCTGGCAGTTGAGCGCCAGGCCTGCCAGCACCGCCTTCCGCACCAAGCCCTCGTTGAGGACGGGCAGCGTGCCCTGCGCACAGCGCACAGGGTTTAAAACAGCAGGACTGAGGTTCTGGCCCAAGGATGTGGACGAAGACAAACCCTGTCAAGCCTTGAGACCGTAGCTGCTGCTGCTGGTGTTTGCTTGTGGCCACCTCTTGTCAGAGCGGCCACCACTTCAAGCGCCGCGCTTACCGGGTGGCCAAGGCACACGGGGCACACGTTGCTGTTGGGCTCCGCCCCAAACTCGCTGGGGCAGCCACAGAACGCCTTTGTCCGCGTGTTCAGCTGAACATGGGTCTCAATGCCGATAACAGCCTCGTAGTCCGAGTCCTGCAACCAAAGACATGTGGACATGCAGCCTTTTGTTCCAAATGTTCAGCTTGACGGGAGGCCAACCTGTCAACTAGCCTCCTTGCTTCACTCGATATCTAGGGTCACAACTCACCACACGGGCAGAAGAGGAGGTGACAGCCTCTTCTACTGCTGCCGAGCAAGCGACATGGGTGGACACACCATGCAAAGATGTACCACATTTCTGGCGCAACTGCACTTTTTGTATATAAACGTTACTGAAGTGCATAAGATTACCCGAGTACGCAGCACGGGCTGCAACTAGAGGGGCCCTGAGACATCGTGGTAAGGCCAGCATGGTCACCTAAGAAGAAGCATCAGTATTATTTGATTATCTATTTTCGCAATTGAACTAGGAACTTCATGATCCAAGCAGACTGATCAGTGTAATGCCTGGTACTGCAGATCCAAGCTGCAATCCCAGCCATCATGATGAGACCTGACTGCACCTATTGCGTCGCACGGCGAACCTTTCTTGCAACCAGTTGGTATTGGCGGGCAACTGCATGCTCGCCTCGGTTGCTTGCTACCAGAAGAAAATGTGTAAGGGCCCTCCGACCTGTGCTCCAGTCAGCATTGGCGAGGAGGGTTGAACGTACACATTGCAGCCATTCTCGGAAGGGGGCTGCAACCAAGTGCTCCATGTTGTGGCTTTGCTGCCATCTGGGCTGCTGGTTGACGCCCAAGGAGGTGGAAGTTCGAGCAGGACTCCCCAAATGAGTGAGGACGTGCTGTGCAGGTTGTGATAGTGTTCCCTGTGCAACTTCACGCTTTGGTGAGGCTGTGCACCCAGCGTATAGCTAGGAGCACCGGCGGCAATGCAGAATGTGATATGCAAAGAGTTGCCCTTGTCTAAATTCTTCACGCTTTGGGTGGGTGATGAGGCTGGGGTCAAGGGGCTGGAGTCATGCCCTTCTTGCAACAAGAGGTGGAAGACAAGGAAATGTGGTGCAGGTCGGTCAAGTATTGAGCAATTAAGGCATCAATACTGATAGACCTCTTCGAGTTGTCTAGGACTGCATGAAGCTCTGGGGGCACTTGCCCCAGCTTGCCTGCAGCATCAACTGCCCAGCAAATGCTCAGTGGTAATTCAGGTGCAGCAGACGTCATGTTATGCCAGTGCATGAGTTGGGTGCAAGACTCTAGGCACAGTACTTGCCTGCTGTTGGCAGGTATAGTCGGGTGTGGGTGCAACATCAGTGCAATCTTGCTGTGCAGGTTGAGCGAGAGTGGGCGCAGCAGTAACAGCGGGGGGTGGAGTGCTTGGGCTGGTGCCTAGGAGTGCGTTCATGTCCACCACGGTCCCCTGCGCAGCGCCACCACCGCTGGAGCCGGACCAGGGGTTGACCTGCACAGGCTAGGAGAGGGTGGAAATATGTCGAGCTAACATACGCTGAGATCCCCAAACAGCAGTGGCACAGTGTGGTGAGGTGCTTGCAGGTTGGCAGCAGCCTTTCATCACCCTCAGTACCCACCGACTGGAAGAAGGGGTCCTCGGCAGTGGTTCCTGACGGCATCAGCCAGTGCAACTGCCAGCCGTTGAGGTCAAGCTCCATGTCTGTGGAGGGATTGGCCTTCATGCAGCAGGTGCCTTCTGAACGAACAATGCGGTCGACTTCTTGTGCGCAGTTAAAAACCCATCTGTAATAGCGATATCACAAGGACCGCACAGCAAGCGTACGCCGGGATGTGCCAAGCAGTTGCAGCCCTCAGCACCCACCTTGCAGATTCTGGTTGTAGGCAAAGGCATTGCAGGAGGGCGAGCGCAGGCACAGCTTGGCGCAGGTCAGGGGATCCGTATTCTGACACCCCGCCCCGACGTCCTGCCCTTGGTAGGAGGGCATCACCATCGGCCAGGTCGCAAACACACTGGAGTTCTGCATAGTGGCATTGTCAGTTGTTATTCATGTCCGAGATGCATCGAGTGATCAAGATGGTGCTTGGTACCATATGGCACAAGCGGCGGCCTAAACCTTAGCTGCTGACACACCCTTCCTGGAACAGGAGGTGGTAGACTAGGAAGAGAATGTGGTGCGGGTAAGTCAAGTAATTGGCAAATGAGGCAGTATATGTTTTTGTATATTTATAAGCACAGCCCACGCCCACTCCAGGTACATACCTCTCCCACTAAGTTTCTAAATGTACACAGTTGTGTTACGGTTGGGTTACTGTCAGTGTGCTTGTAGCTTGTCTCCCCTTTTATTTCTGTCTGCTTTCTGACGCAGCTGGCACCCGCCACACTGCTGTCTGACCCTTTCCTGTCACGTGCATTTCCAACTTAAATGAGGCATCAATACTGATAGATCTCGCCAAGAACTCGGACGCTCAGCCACAGGCAGCCATTGCCAGTCCTACGCTGCTTGCCCACAGCAGTCCTCTGAATACAGGCACCCCACCTGCTGCCTCCAGGTCACCTGCCAGCGCTGAGCAATGGCAGCAGGTCGATGCACTTGCATGCCTATATCAACTTTTAACCATGTCGGGAGGAAATGTCAAATAGCAGTCGAAGTCAGTGCGCCAGGCTGGACAGTCGTTGGTCATGTGTGGGATGGATGCTGCTGGCAAGGGAGAGGACAGAAAGGCCAAACTTCTGCACTAGAGCCTCAGGGACTCCAGGGCGCAAGCTTGCATAGAGCTGCCGGAGCGGAGTTGGCGTGCAATACAGTCAACTGCAGCAATGCGTCTGCTCCCAGTAGAAATCCACAACCCCCAGTATGCAGGGCGTTCAGACTCTGCACACAACACAGCTTCCGTGAGGTCAGCCGTCCTTCAGGCTGATGTGACAACGCCAGCACCACATTGATAGCAAGTAAACGCTTCCCAACCCTTCGATGCAGCATTTGATAAACTGTCTGCAAGTTTGTCAAGATATGCCTCATAGTGCTGACGCAATGAATGGCTGCTGGGGTCGTCAGGCAAGTATGACGCACTGGCTGAAGACCTCCCATACTTGCGCGCTGCTGCTGGGCCTGCTGCGGTAAAGGCTTGCGCACTGCTGTTCCATTCACTCCTCCTGGGAACAGCAATCGATACTTTCAACTAATTGAATGGGTGTGCACCTTAGGACAGCTTTGTAAAGATCGAGGGATGATCGTTAGGCCTTGAGCAGTCAGGAGTTGATCATGACAGAGTTGGACTGATAGGAGTTGAAGGGTTGCTGAAATGGACCGACTGGGCAGGACGAGGGTCTGGCTGGCCGACCAGCTCACCCCAGCTGTGGCGGTCATTGCGTCCCAGGAGGCCGACAGTCTCTGCCATGCAGCCAACGGGCTCACAGTGGTCAACCTCCTGCGGCCCTTTGGCGTGCTGAACCAGCTCAACGGCACGATTGGAGGTGCGGTGGGTGGACGGGCGGCAAGCCATACTGGCTCCCGCTCCACTACGCAGCAGGGTTGGTTGGACTCAAGCAGCAGCTCAGTCTGACCTGCTGCACTGCAGTTCCTGTAAGGACCGTTGGGGAGGCCCCTTTCCGGCTGCACAGCTGGAGGCTGCGCTTCTATGCCGCCAATACTATGTTCCAGCCAGCGGCTGAGGTGGGTGATAGAAGGCAAGCTCCCTGTCAACCCTTTGCACTGCTTTGAGAGTCTGCACAGTCATGCCGATTGAGCTATTCACAAATCGCGTGTCTGAAGGCTGCCGACGGGCATCTCAAGGAGGTCCTCTCAGCGGCGGCTGCCACGGCCTGTGACGAAGGCGTTCCACCGCTTGAAGTCTTGCTCAGTCCAGGTGAGGGGAGCCAGTATCCCGATGAAATCCCACCTTTCAGGCAGCCAGTTGGCTTTCATTACGCATGATGAGGGGAGCTAGGCTGATGACAGCCTGCAGCTATCCTGGCAATATGCGGCTCAGGTGACAGGAGCTGCCCACATGGCAGCCACAGCCAAGGTGCTAGTCCCATGCGGGAAATGTTGATAAGCAAGCAGCAGGGGAGGGGAGGCACGCAGGCTGGCTAAAACAGCAATGGAAGGTCACTGACTGCTGCTTGTGATGCAGACTGTGGGGATGCAACCCCCTGGTACGGCATCTACCGCGACGAGTTCGTGCGTCTGATGGCCTTTGGCGACCATGAGACCATGGACCACCCAGTAGCATGTCAGTCTGCTGGCCAGATAGCGAGTCACGTAGTGGGCAGCCAGTCTAGCATTCCTGGCATGGCACTTCTGATGTTTGTGAGGCTGGCTGCCTTGGGGTGGGTCCGTGCTGCAGGGGCTGCTGCATGCTACACTGCGCTTACGCTGGCATTGCTATGGAGCTGCCGTCAGCCAGCATATGGTATGATTTTCAATATGGTCACATGCACCAGGACGCTGATAGGCCAGGGAAGTTGCCCGGCCTTTGACAAACCTTTGTGAATCCTAGGGCTGTGCTCCTCTTTTCTGCACACCTCGAGCGAGCGCCGCGAAGCGAGACCCAACCTGGGCGGGCTTGCTTTCTGTAGGCGTGCTGGTACTGCCATCAACTGTGCGGGGCGACCCTGTGGCAGCCTTTGAGGAGCTTTTTGCACGGCCCGGATCGCTGCCTGCCCTCATGCAGCAGGGCGTGATGGAGCCACGGATACCCAAGCATTATGTGCTGCTGCACGATGCGCGCACCGCGCCGCCTGGCACACTTGAAAGGTGCCTCCGCATGGGGACGTGGGCTGCTGCTGTTGTGCAGTATGGGGGTTCACTTTGACACTCTCCGTGCAGGGTAGCGTTGGAGTGTGTTTTAGCGAGTATGGGCTGCCATCACCACCCGTAAGCAGCTGGTTGAGTGACTGAACAAAGTATATCAAGGGAAGTAGCTCGTCCATCTGTCCCCTTTTCCAGGGCACAAAATATGCTGCGCCACATGGCTGGCAGCATTGGGCAGCAGTGCCACCTGCTGGTGATCAACAGCCGCACAGAGGAGCAGCCAGCCGGCATAGACCAGCGGTTCTGGTCAGCTGCACTGCCAGGTGAGAGCGTCGCTGCGGGTTTAACCTTGCACCGCTTGCCTGGCTTTATATCTGTGCCCAGCAGCCAAGGAGGCGTGCATGTCACCACGAGTGCTTGGTGGGCCTTGGAAGCCTGCTCCCAGCGGTCCCAAAGGCAGAACAGACACCAGCTGCAGCCTTTTAACCCAGTGGGCTTGATGACGGTGCCTACTGCGTATATGAGTTTAGCAGGGCCGCTGGAGCACGGTGTGGCAGGTACTAGTTGGAGTCAGCAGTGGGGCCTCACTTGGCAAGCTTTCCATGACGGCATTAGACAGCCAGCATGCGCTGTGTCCTGCCAGGGACGATACCGGGCGGCGGCGCCGGCGAGCCTGCCTCCTACCCTGCGCCTCCCCCTGGTGGGGCGTACGGTGCTGGGCTGAGCGAGAGTGATGTGCGGAGCCTGGCTGAGTTTGCACGCAACTTGGCGGTGCAGCACATCATACCAAACCTGGAGATGCGCATACGCGCACTGAACCACCAGGCAGGTTGCCTTCCCAGGGGGATGGTCGGTGAGGTTATATATGGGGTGGCAGGCCACCTGCAGGCTGTGGGTACTGAGCCTGCTGAGCAGCCCCAGAGAGCCACTTCTGTTCTCGTGATGATGCCGTAGCCCCTTGTACTTCCTGGACTGCATTTGGCATGAGCAGCGGTGGTTGCCATGTCATTGTGAAACTTTGCCGCCGGCGGGGCCAGTACAGCTCTCCACCCACACACTCTGACGTGCCCACCTGCCGCCCTCTCCGGACAGGTGACCTCCACACGCAAGGGCCTCCGGAACCAGCTGAAGAGCCTGCTGTGGCGCAAGGCGGGCCCAAGCTCGTTCCTAGCAGCCGCGGCAGGGGTGGGTGCCACAGACAGCCCCTCCAGCACCGCTCCCTCCACGCCCACAGCCGTAGCGGGCACAGCAGGGGGCAGCGTGCTCCCCGGGGCGTACTTGCACTCCAGTGTGGAGGGCGAGATGCGCGCTCTGAGCGACCTGGCGCTGCTGCTGCGGGACTTCGAGACTGCGCTGGGCACGCTGCGCCTGCTGGCCTCGGATTACAAGCAGGACAAGGCGTGGAAGCACTACGCGGCGGTGCAGGTGGGCCGGCCCAACTGGGGGGGGACTGCTTGCTGCAACACTTGTAGGTATACACCCTGCGGGGCCATGCAGTCTGTCAGCAAATGTGTGGCAATCAAGTGATGCAAGGGATCTAGCGAGGGAGCTGCGGTGGATGTGCGATGGCGGCTCTGGTGACACGAAATTGGCTGCTGGAGAGTGACAGTCGCAGGCTTGCATACATTGTTCATCGAGGTATGTGTGGGGCATGTCTGCATGTCACCGGAGCCGGTGCACCCCACTGTCAGTCACATTCACTGCCGGGTTGCCGCTAATGCAGGAGGCTCTGGGTGTGGCAACCATCCTGTCCATTGGCAGCCCTGCGGACGCGGTGGCATCATACAAGGAAGCCTTCTATAGATACCAGCAGGTCGGGCACACCAGTCATTGTTGGCAGTGGCACGGGGTTGGTATCGGACTACCTGGTGGCTTGTGGGCACCACTCTGCGTGTGCGGAAGGGCGCGCCTCAGTAAGCATTTACCTCAGCCGGCCGGTGTCCCAGGAAACCTGTATACTCAGGCTTGGGCAGGCGAGTTTTGTGCGAAGGTGTCCCTGGGACCCTGCTGACCCAGTGTGACCATCATTGGTGGTACATCCCCTGGGGCTGCAGGTTGCACAGTTGGGTGGGCGGTACCGCACGGAGGGCACCCGGTATGCCACCCGTGCTGCCATGGTCCTGCTGGAGTACCTGCGAGCCATTGGGCAGCACGGCGAGGCCAACTGGATCTGCATGAAGGCACACTTCCAGGTGAGGCTGGGCCAGCAAGGACGGCGGCTTATTGTGTGTAGTGACTCCATCCCGATGCACCTGAAAGACTCGCGGCTGTCATTGGACCCCCTGTAGGATGCCACCAATGGGCCTGTGGTACCCGACCCACTACACAACCAGGCACGCCGACTCATTGACTAATGTCACCCTAAGTTCCAATGTGCGCCGCAGAGCGGTGTCAAATATGCACCAGGATACCTGTTAGGTACAATGCTGAGCCTCTCCGTGCGATTAACACCATGTGCTGCAGGAAGAGAACCTGCGGGCGGGGCTGCTGCTGGAGCAGGCGGCGCACAGCCTGCTGCGGCTGGCGCCCTCGCCGCACGTGCGCAAGTTTGCGTTCCACCTGGTGCTGGCGGGGCTGCGCTACAACCTGTGCGAGCAGAAGGGGCTGGCACTGCGGGCTTACAAGTGCGTGGGCCGGCTAGAGGGGGGGGGGACTGGCTTTCTTGCTGGCTTGCCAGGCCTTGTTGCAGTTTGTGTCGAAGGCTGCGTTGCTGGGGCAAGTAGCCGGCCAGGTGCCTTGGGGGGTACTTGATGTTTTGCATTAGCAGAGCAGCCGGTGAGGGCTGACCTGTCAATGGTGCATGGTGTCGGCTGGCCTCGGGGTGTCGGCCAGCCTGCCTGTGCGACACCCAGAACTCAAAAAGCTGCTGAAGCTGGCTGCGTGAATGGCGTGCGGGTGGGGGTTGCTTGGTGGTGCAGGCAGGTGCTGGGCGTGTACTCAGGACGGCGGTGGGCGCTCATTGAGGAGCACTTGCACGATGTGCTTGGCAGGCAGAGCAGGTGTGCTTCTGGACCGAGCGGCAGGGTGCTTGGACTTGTTGGGAGTATTTCAGTGCAATATGGGATCACACCACCATATCTGTCTCCCTGCCAGCAATTTTTTTTGTGCGGCTAGTTGTCCTGGCTGCAGTCCAGTGCTGGGGCCAGCAGTTGGGCACATTATCATTTGTTGGTGTCTTGCACCGCCTCAGAAGCCTTAGCAGTAGTGCATGGCCATGTGCGGGCGACTGCAAGCAGCCCAGCTGCCGTGCATGGCTGGCTGGCGGCGTGCAGGGAGGCGGGGGACTGGCTGGGGGCCGTGCAGCACTACATGGCCATGGTGCTGTGCCCCGCCAACTCCCCCTACTGCCAGCGGGCCTACATGGCGCAGTTCCTGGACGTGCTGCGCGGCGCACAGGCAGCGCTGGTGGGTGGGTGGGTGGGTGGGGGCGGGGGGGGATTGGGGCTGAGCTGTACTACTGCTGTAGGCATGGATGGAGGGCGCCGCAGGGACGTATATTATGCCCCGGGCATGGAGATTTCTTAGGGGTGCTGGCCGGCTCTCTGTCTCGCCCTGACGGAACTCCCCTATGATACGACAGACAAAGGCACCGGTACCTACTTTGCCTGCTTTGGCGCGCCCGGGGTCCTGCGCTGCTCCCGTGCCATCGCCCCTTCCTGCTGCCCTGCCGTCCTCGTTATACAGCGCGGCGACCCTTGGCTGGCTGGTCCAGTCGTACTGCCGGCCCAGGACCGCATGCAGACTCCTACTTCCCTTAACTGCAGGGCTACGACCCCACCCTGGAGCTGCCGGTCCCCGTCATCAACCTGGAGCGGGTGGGGCTGCAGTACGACAGCCAGACGGGGTACGGCACCCCCGAGGCGCGCCAGGTTGGCGGAGAGGTGTGGCGCCCGCTGGAGGCGGCGGTGCAGCCGCCCGCGGAGGGAGGCCCGCTCACCTGGCTGGATGGTGGGTGGGTGGGTGGGGCTGGGAGAGGCAGGACCTGCAGGTTTCTTCCCACCCTTGTGCTGGCGCTGTGTGTGGTGTGGCGGCTTTGAAAGATCGTGAGGGCGCAGGGATACGATGTCCCCAGGCTGCAACGCGCTGCGTTTTATGGCGCTTACCTTATACGGGTCGGGTTAAGAGGCAAGGTGGGCATTTTATGCAGCCATGTAGAGCCCGTTCGTTGCCTGCCTGCCTCACCATTGCTGAATGAAGCCCGTTTTGCAACGCCTGCAGGCGGCAGCCGCGCCCACATGGCCCACCAGCAGCCGGAGCACAGCTGCATCGTGGGAGAGACTGTGGGCATCGACATAGAGCTGTCCAACCCGCTCCAGATAGACCTGGCACTCACCCGCCTGCGCCTTGCCTGCTCGTTTGAGCCAGCAGCTGCTGCTGCTGCCAGCGCTGCACACAGCGGCAGTGCAGCGGCAGGGGCTGTAGTGGGCGGGGCAGACCGGCCAAAGAACCCGGGGCTGCAGGTGAGCTTCGATGAGTTGCTGGCAAGCCAGCCATGCTGGGCAGGGGAGCAGCTTATGGTTGGTGGGAATACTGAGCCTCAACTCCGTTCCTGCTGGACTAACTCTCGCCAGCCCATGGCACTACCTTGCCGAGCATGTTGTTTGTCGCCTTCGACTGGCAGGCTTTGCGGCCAGTCAGAACCTCGCTTTGGGGTTGGCAGGGTGCCGGCGAGCCCACCTGTACCGCCCGCCTGCCGTGCATACCAGGCTCCTTCTGGCTCATGCGCGCGCTGCACTTGCTGAGTTGCCATGTCTCAGGCCAAGTAGCTCCTGCTTTGCTGGCCCTGGCTAACAGATCCGGGAGGAGAGCCTGACCCTGGGGCCCGGTGAGCGCATGGTGGTGCACCTGCGCCTGGTGCCCCTGAGGGCGGGGTCGGTGACGGTGGAGGGGGTGCAGTGGGTGCTGGCCGGCCTGGCGCAGGGCTGCCAGCGCTTCCGGATACCCCGGCCCAAGCCGCGCAAGCCAGGCAGCAGCAAGTGAGTGGCGCGGAGCAGCGCTGCATCAATGACCTGCTGATTGAGGGCAACCTGCGTGGCCTTACCAGATCTTGTCAGTGATGCTGTGGGAGTGGGTGGACTCCTCAGGCGGAGGGCAACGCCTCTGCATGCTCAGGGCAGTGCTGGCTAGGGTTCGTATGATGGCAGGTTGGTAGATAAGGGCCGCCATATCGCTCAAGCGAACCCTGGCCTGCGCCGCCTCCGTAGACCCAGCACTGCCAAACGCGCATGCACCTGCGTGCAGGCCACTGCTGGATGCGGTGAGGGAGCCCCCCGGTGGCGTGCACTTCACCGTGCTGCCGCCCATGCCGCACCTGGAGGTGTCCACCCCGCCCCTCTCGCCAGTCATGCTGGTGGGCGAGCTGCTGCGCTGCCCCCTGCGGCTGCGCAACACCGGCGCGATGACCATGCACAACATCGCCATGGCGGTGGCCACGCCCGACATGCTGCTGACGGCCGTGGAGGTGCTGCCGGTGCCCCCAGCAGCTGCTGCCGCTGCTGCGCCGGCAGGCCCTGACATCAGTGGTGCTGCAGTCATCAGCCCTACCACTGGCGGCAGCACTGACAGCACTCTCGGCCCAAATAGTAACTTGCCAGAGTCCCAGGCAGCCGCGGCTGGCCCTGAGGCTGGTAGGGAGGCTCCTGATCAACAGCAGCAGCATGGCAGCTCGGACAGCTCTGCCCACTCCGCTGGCCCAGCAGTCCTTGCCACCGACGCTGCGGGCGGCGGAGACAGCCTCTCTCACCAGCTGGAAGGGCTAGCACTTGCGACCAGCGCCCGCAGCAGCCCAGCAGGCACAGCCCCTTTGCCTGCTCCTGCTCCCGAGCCTGGCTTGGTAGTAGGAGCAGCCCAGCCAGGGCCAGGGTCAGGGTTGCCACCTCGGGGCCCTCGCACTCGTGCGCCGGGTGGGGTGGTGGAGGTGGTCGTGTCAGAGCGGCCCGGGGGCATGACAGTGTTCAGCCTGCCCCCGGGAAGCAGCAAGCTTGGAGTGGGGCAGGAGCTGCAGCTTGTACTCTGGTTGAGGTGTGTGGCCTGACTTGGGCATTTGCTTGCAGCTAGTGTTGATGTTAGTATTGCTATTTGTATAAGTTAAGTGGAGTCACCCTGGCTTAACAGGGGATTCAAGTGGCTCTGCTACTGCCTCCCTGCTGTACAGTGCCACATTCCTCAAGCTTGGATGGGTGCCATACAGGAATTGCCTTTGTTACTGGCTAGGCAACAGCTCCCCCCAACGCTGCCGTGCCCTGGTTGTGTTGCAGGCCCACGCAGCCAGGCGCCGTGCGCTTCAATAGTGTGTGGTGCTACGAGCCGGTGGTCAAGCTGGACTCTGTCAGGTTCCGCACCCTCCGTGTCACCTACTCTGCAGCAGTGCAGCCCTCCCTGGACTTGGCGGCCGCAGCAGTGGCGGGGCGGTCCGTCCCTGGGACTTGTCTGCTGCAGCTGCGGGGTGTGAACCGGCAGGGGGTGGAGGCCCTGAGGCTGACCGAGCTGGCATGCCCCGGGGAGGCATGGCAGCTCTCCAGGCTACAGCAGGCCCAGCAGGCGCAGCAGCAGCAGCAGCAGACCAGAGGTGGTGGAAGCAGTTGCCAAGGTGCGTACGGAGGTGAAAGTGAGGTGCGGTGGTGGTAGGCAGGTGATGGAATGATGTTGGAGGACGAGGCAACGGTCTGCGCGGGGATGGGCTGCTCTGCTTTGTGACAGCTTTCCTTAGCCAAAGCAACCTGCCCTCCGCAACTCCTGTGCATGTAAGTTGCACAATGGGCGGTTGACCGAAGTCATGTCCTGCTGTGCTGGGCTGCAGAACTGGACACTGTAGTCGGGCCTGAGTCAGCTGTGACACTTCACTACCACCTCCTGCCAGCAGACTCGGCAGCAGCAGCAGCAGCACCAGGTGTTGACCCCCCAGCCAGCGGGCTGTGCGGTCCTGCTCTCAGCAGCGCAGTCGCGCAGTGGTTCTTCCGCCGGGCTCACCCGCGGCGCAGGGTGGTGCCTACTGCCCCCTCCACCAGCTCGCTGCAGTCTGTAGCCACGGGCCGCTCGACCAGGCACCAGACCTCAGCAGCGGCATCTGTGGTGGAGGATGGAGGGGAGCAAGGTGGCTCAGGGGCGGGGGAGCTGTCGGCCTCGCTTGATCTGGTGGTGAGGTGGGAAGTGGCGGGGGCTCCCACGGGAGCGCAGCCTCGCTGCGGCTTCCATGTGGTCTACCAGCAGAGGTGGGTGGTGCATGGATGGCAAATGTGCAACGGTTGTGAGCAGGGTTGTTTGCAGGATTGGTCCCCTGCTGCATGCTTCCTTGCCTGCCGACGAAGCTTGTCTGCTGTGAACCAATTGGGAGACATGCTCCCACCAGGGACCTACTGGTGAGATGCGACGCGCGGTGCAGGCCATGCTTGTGCTGTCATCAATTAGGTGTCCTAGCTAGCTTCGGGTGACAGCTTCACAGTCACAGCAATGATCAGGCTACATGGTGTCCACCGGCCACCCTGATGAAACTGATGCTCGTTCCACCCAGTTTCCGGCCCTCATGCATGCAGGGTCCAGGAGGGACCGCCCATCCATGTGCAGCTTCTGGGCCCGGGCAGGGTGGCCCACGACTTTGACGTGGCCCCCTTCTGCACCCTGCAACTGGTGCTGCGGGTGCGGAACACGCTGCCAAGCCCCGCAGCAGTGTGTGTCGAGACTGGCAAGGGGCCGGACGGCCGGCCGACACCGCTAGGTGAGTGCAGTTTGTGGCGTGTGGCAGAAAGTGTGCTTTGCGCAGCTTACTGCATGCACGTCAGCATTAATAGGGTGCCCGTGGGCCGGTCGGGAGCTTAATGTAACTCCTTGTGCCACCTGTACTCTCCAAGCCACAAGCAGTTGGCAGAGGCTGTACACCCAGCAGTTGGCATGGAGTCACGCGTGGACTGGCGGCAAGTCACAAGCGTAATGTGCATGCAGGCATGGCCACATGGGCACCCTCACCAGCTCCCCCCGATGGCAGCATGCCCAGCACCAGCAGTAGCAGCAGCAGCGGGGGCTATGTGCAGCCAGTGCAGCCCCACATCTGGTGCGGTCGCACGCGTGTCACCCTGCCTGACCTGCCCAGCTGCCAAACCGTGGAGGTGCCCCTACATGTGGCGGCCTCCGAGCCAGGCATGCTCCACCTGGCAGACTACCTTGTCTCGTGGAGCTACCCTGAAGTCCCAGCGTTAAGCGGCAGCAGGCCTGGGCCACCGTGCGTGGTTCAGGTGCAGCAGCGGCGGCGGCAACAACTGCAGCAAGAGCAGCTGGGTGGGGGCGGGTGACCAGTGCTTGCAGCAGCAGCATTGCCTGGACTTCCTGGCTTATGAAAGGCCATGTTGACTCTCGCCAGCAGCGACATGCATGGAAGCAAGTGGTGTAAGGACAAACTGCACCCGATCACCGGGAAAGGTTTGCAAGCCACGTCAGTGGATCCATCCAAGACCCGCGGACCACGCAGCCCCCACATCATGAGCGCCATCCCTCTTGCAAATCGTTTGTTAGGCGGCGTGCCAAGGTTATGCAACATTTTCCACTTGTACACACCCCATATACTTCCATTTTCCAAACCTTGTGTGCATTGTTGACTCGTGTCGGGCCCCGGCCACCTAGACTCTTACGCTCACTTCAAGCCAAGAGCAAGCGCAGCAGCAGAGGCGCTCATGGCGACAAATGGCGAGCTGTTCACGCAGCAGCAACTTTCTATCCTCGTGGTAAGAACACCTGCAGCTGGCGGTCATCAAGGTTTCGGAACCCTCCTCCCCTAGTCCTAGGAGACATGTGCTACCCATGCACTACCACTGCTACAAATGCGGAACTCCATGCTGAAAAGACGGTTGCTTGGGGCAAATAGCCAGTGACAGCTGTCACCTACTTTCAGGCCAAGCTTGCATACCCTTAAGGGTGGCAGCCCTGTCGTTTGCTCTGTTTTGGGTGTCTGGAGTCACACTATGGCGCTCACCAACCTATCTTTAAGCGTTCTCCAGGACCGGCTGGATGGCATTAAGCGCTCTCTTGATAAGACCAGCACTGGGCACTACAACAGGCGCCTGACTGCACTGTGAGTTTACTTGGCCAAAGAGAGTGAGGCATGCCATTTTTCTACCATTCCCTTGCCTGGAGACAGCCATGCATGAGGACTTCACTTGACATGCAAGATGGAGTCGTGTCTTGTGCACACTACACATGCTTGATATTGGGTGCAGGGACATTGCAAACCCAGCGCCACTGGGCTTCTTCGGCTTCAGCCTGGCAACAGCACTCTACATGTAAGCCTGGAGTGCTCAGTCCCAGAACCCTGCAGCCTTGGTGCTCCCTTACACTTCATGCATGGCAGCCAGTCTGTATGTACTTATGCGAAGCAAAGGTGCCCAGCAATCTAGTCAGGCGGCAGCCCACTGGGCCCTGCTTCCTTAACTGAGCCATGCAGGTCGCAAACTGCTGAGATCACGGAGCAGAGCACCAAGTTCCTGGCCTTCCCTCTAGGCATCTTCTACGGCGGCCTGCTGATGGTGAGTAGCCTGAGCAACGCCTAGCAAGGCCCCAGTGCAGGTCCCTGTGATACACCTTTCTTGGGGGCAGTATGGGGTGCCTTTTACTGAGCCCAATCGACTTGGCAGCATCACGCTTGACGGATTACACTGACCGGTCCGCAAGTGCAAAGCCTCAACAAATATGCCTTGCAACTTTTTCATGTTGCCCATGTTGCAGGTGCTGACCTCCATGTGGGAGGTGTTCCGCCGCAATGCACTGGGTGCCGCAGCTTTTGGAGTGTACGGTAAGCGCCTGAGGAAGCCAATAGCTTGCAGTACTGCATTAAGGGCTGCAGGGCTGCTGAAACTGTCCATGCAAGAGTACGGTACACTAAGGCTGCTTTTTGCATTGTGGGTTGCAGGCGGCTTTTGGATTGCAGTTGGCGTCTATGGCATTCTCCAGGCCCAGGGCGTCTTCTTCCTGGAGGTGGGCCAGCCAGGCGATGCCACCTCTTGCTTTTAGTAGGCCTTCTGCTGGGTCCTCTGCTTCGCTCAGTGCCCATCAAGATGCGCATACCTTCAACAAAGTTGTGTGTGGGTTACTTATATTGGACCAGTGGTGGAGGCAGGGGGTATAGCCAATACACGGCGCCGCCCATGCTTGCCTTTAGCCATTGGGTCCTGGGCCAACCCCGTGCCTTCTCACATGTCTGCCTGGGTTTGTTCGCTGCCCTGCAGGCAGTGGATGGCATGAAGGCGGTATTTGCGCTCTTTGGCATTGCTGCTGTGTGCTTTGGCGTCATCTCCTTGGCCATCTGCCTCGTGCTCCCCTTCATGTTCCTCAACCTGGCTATGATGTGAGTCAGGGACGCAGCAGTCGGTCTAGCCATAGTGCTGGTGTGTTCCCAGTTTGTTCCACCTCGAATGCAATGCCAGCTCCTTGCGCTGCACGGCAAGCGCTCGATTGGGTCATGGAAGTGTCCGTAACAGGGTCACGGCTACTGTCTGCAGGTTCTTCCTGCTCGCGGGCGGCGTTGAGAACCAGACCGCCAACAAGGCTGGAGGCTGGTGAGTTGGGTCTTCAGCTGTGCCACCATCGTGGCTATTCATAGCTGCCATGAACTTATCCAAGCCACACTCCAGATGGGACGTGAGTCGTTGGCACTTGCACCTTTCCATGATCAGGGCTTGCATGGCTGTATGAAGGTTGGTATGCTGACCACCCTGGCTTTACTTACCCTTGTGCTGCATACTTGTGTGCAGGTGGGGCATCATCACCTCCGTCATTGCGCTCTACCTGGCCATGGCGTTCCTGTTTGAGGACGTGTGGGGCAAGGAGGTCCTGCCCGTCTTCTACACCAAGCCCTACCGCAAGCACGCTGTGGTGCTGTGGCCCCGCATCTCCCTGCATGACACCATGGACACAACCGCTGGCTACCCTAAGCCCGGCCCCTTCATTGCACCTGGGGGTGAGTGTGGGACAAGGCTCTGGCTTATGCCAGGCATGCTGCAGTCCTCCATGTCAAGGACTGAATATGTAATGGTCCTGTCTTCTGTAGTGACCAAGCTTAAGCAGCTGCTTAATCCTCATGTGGCTGGCAGCGAGAGGCTCACAAGCTGCCCGAGGATGAACCGTGGGTCAGCCTCTGGCTTGCGCGCTGACTGCACCCAACAGGCCATGGTTGCTGTGCTGCAGAGGCTGACGACAGGTGCTACCGCACATCCTCCCTGGTGACAACGCCCAGCACAAGCGTCACTGCCATCGAGCACAAGGTCTCGGACAACATGGTGTGACATATACGTGCTCTGTACCAGGCAGTTGACAGCTTGGTCGTCCCCATCGGGCTGCCGCTTGCGTAGACATCTTGATTAGGCGATCGATCGACCTAGCGAGTGAAGGACAGACCAGGCATCATGCTCACTACTTGCCTGCCATGCAAGTCTCAGTGGCAATGCATCAAAGTAGCTGGGAATTCCTGACTTAAAGTGTGCTGACCGGTACAAGATCCCAAGCCGGCAGCAGTGTTGGGCATCCTCTGATGTGTGTGGAAGGCGCGCAGGACGAGGTTATATTGTGTTGGGGTTGCAAGGATTGAATAACAAACCCTGACATGAAATGTGCTCTGCGACTGTCGGTCCAGCTATCTGCCTCCTCTGATTAGTTAAAGCTTTGGAGCTCCTTCCTATAGATGTGACTGCTTGTACCTGAACTCAAAGAATAACATGCCTGTGCGTCCAAGGGTAACTTTTTCTCAACAGTGTTGCTCCATGGCAAATTTGTGGTGTTTTTCTATGTTTTTGCCTTACCTTCCTCACATGTTCACAAATTCTCTAAGAATGGTGGTTGCACCATGCCACAGAAATTTTGCAGTTGGCCTTACTGCTGTCCTTTAAGTTGGCTACTGACAAGTTGTAGGCCCCCTAGTTGAAGGCCCCCCCGGGTTCCTGGCATCCCTGTCACTGGCCATGGCTGTTGCCGGTGGGGTTCCCTAGGGCTTGCTGGGGGATACAGCCTCTGGCACATGGTGCTGGCCACCTTGCCTGCAGGTAGACGCCTCGGAGGGCATCATGTATGATACCTTGCTGTTCAATCTCCTCCACACTGTGAAGCTCCCACCCCAGGCTAGGGTGATGGCAGGGCCTTTGGCCAACTGTCCTCTGAACTTTCGAGCTGGGCCCAGCAATTTTTGGTCTTCATGGGCCCAGAAAAACCACCCCCATGGGCTGCTATGCCCCGGGGCATAAGCACATGGCAGCTGTAAGGCCCGGCCATTTCTGATTTGCCTTTCATGCTAGCCAGCGATCATATGCATCAGATATATCTACATCATATATATCTGCATCATATATATGCAAATGCAGCTGATTCTCGGGTCCAATTCAGGCACATTCCGTCGTCGACTTCGCCTTGTCAGCATGGGGCCCAGCCACCTACCCTTCACCTGCAGGACAGCACCGGGCTGCGCATTATGCAATACAGTTGTGCCTAGAGCCTACTTTTAGCAACAGCCTAGTCTGAGACATCTATTTCTGTCCTCACAGCCACCATTGGGGCCGGCAGAGTGCAATCATGGTGCAACAGGTGCGCACACACTCGGTGGACACAGCCAACGGCGGCTCGAGCTTCAGCCACCTCGATATGGAGAAACAGGCTCTGCTGGACAGGCGTCTGAATCTCCTGACCGAGAGGTTGGATGCCATCAGCCACACCATGCAGTCAACCAGCACCGGGTAGGTGTGGACAACACTGGGCTGACAAAGCAAGGCAGGGTTGCCTCCATGGAGCTTTGCCAGCCTTGAACAGCTCCTTTCAACTGGGTTGAACTGGGCATTACAGCAAGCAGTTCCCTGGCCAGCCAGCAAAGTCAGCCTGGTCAGCAACGATGACAAAGAACAGCAGCAAGCTAGCAGGGCAGCATGTGATGGGTGACGAGCCCTGCCAGCTTTTAGGCTAAGGGTTGTGTACCCGCCTCCCGCCCTTACTCGCAACGGGCCTCTAAGTACTTTGCCCTCCTTCCCCCATGCAGGCATTTCAACCGCTCCTTGGTGGCCATGTGAGTTGAGTGCATGAGACAAGTGAGAATGGAATTTGTCCTGCCCAGCGCTAGCAAGCTTCATGTCAGCCGCGTGGAGCCATGACGCAATAAACATCCACCTGCGTACCCAGGTTGTTCCCAGTAATCCCCCGGCTGTGAGTGCAGTGATATTGCAAATCCGGCTCCACTGGGATTCTTCGCCTTCTCCCTTGCCACGGCGCTTTACATGTGAGCCGTCGGCCTCTGTGATGCTTACTAAACCCGATAAGTGCCTGGCTGAGCCTGCTGGGAATCCTTCCAAGCAGCTTTGCCGCAAGAGACACTCCTTGTCTTAAATTGGCTATTGAATGAAATACGGCCGGCCCGACCTCAATGACCACGTCAACACCCACCAACCAAACAATCCAAGAACTCTGGCCTGGGTTGGGTGCAGGACCTCTGCTGCTGGCATCACCGAATCAGCTACACAGTTCATCGCTTTTGCACTAGGCATCATCTTCGGTGGCGCCACCATGGTAAATGCTCTCGTGTGGTTTTGGTTCATGAACTGCATGCCTGCCTGCCTGCCTGCCTGCCTGCACCCTTGACGCTGCATTCATCTGCAAAGATGCCCAGCAGGCCGAGTGGGGAGGTGCTGTGGCTGAGCCGTCCATGGTAATCATGCAAGTTCCTGGCCTATGGTACCCCGGCTGCTTGTGTGTGCAGATTCTGGTGGCTCTGCTGGAGGTTGTCCGGCGCAATGCGCTGGGCACCGCTGCATTTGGGACCTTTGGCAGCTTCTGGTTGTCAGCTGGCCTCTATTCCATTCTTCAGGCGCAGGGCGTCTTCTTCCTTCAGGTGCCTAGGCTGAAAGCTGGAAGGGGGGCGGGCGGCACTATGCGCTGCTGCTACGCTTTGTCGATAGTGTGAATGGATGGCTGTGTGTGGGGCACCGAGCAGCAGCTATCATCCACCACGCCAGGCAAGGTGGTCCACCTTGCCTGGCGTGCCACCTACAGCAGATACCATGATGTACATTGCCGTTGAACTATCCGCAGTGTGTGGGCATAGTACAACCTGCCATTTGGCTGGCCCTCTGTGGGAACACAGCTCTGTTGCCGATGGGGCAGTATGCTGCAGAAGTTGCCTAGCAGATTGCACGGTGTGTGCCACTCACTGGCGCGGGCGGGTGCTGGGTGTGCAGGCCAAGCACGGCATGCAGGCCATCTTTGCGCTGTTTGGGATTGCTGCCATCAGCTTCATGGTCATCTCGGTAGCAATTTGCCTGGTAAGAGCTGGTGCAACCCAACTCATCATCACATAGGGTGGACGTAGTGCACCCCTGGCTCTTTCTTGGCCCTATGTGTGGGGACTCATGGCAGCATGGTCATGCAGCAATATGCAATCAGATACGAATTCAACCAGGCTCTGTCAGTGGCACTAGTATTTTGGAAGTCCGCGCCAGCAATAGTGCGGGAGGTCAATTAGCCAGCTACGCACCTCCATGGCCGGTGTGAGCTTCAACTGTGCCATGCAGGCGCTGCCCTTCCTCTTCCTAAACATCGGCATCATGTGAGTGCTAGGATTGGCTGGGTGGCTTGTCCCTGAGTCTGCGCTGCCCTGCTTGCCGCTGCCGTGCCGTACCCACCAGCTCCCGCTGATTGTCTGTCAGTGTTGTGACCTTGCTATTGCGGCTAGGAGTGAATGTGCCTTGATGATGCCGCACGGTGTGGAGGTGCGCTGCTGCTGCTGCTGTCATGCAGGTTCTTCTTGCTGGCTGGCGGTGTCGAGAGCCCGATCTGTCAGAAGGTGGCTGGCTGGTGAGTAGCAGGCTCCTATGGCATCAGCGGAACAGCGCACGTGGTGGTGACAAGCAGCCCGACCAAACTTGGTCCCTCGCTGTGATGGGCCAGGAGTGCAAGTTCTGTGTACCGCGTCAGCTGCGGACTGGCAGGCACGTCACAAGTGGGCTGATCGACATGCAGGTGGGGCATCTGGACCTCCGCGCTTGCGCTTTACGAGGGAGTCAGCTTCCTGTTTGAGGACGTCTGGGGCAAGGTGAGGTGAGGGGGGAGCACAGGGACGGGCAGCTGGAGTGCCGCTCAATGCTACATGTCTGCTCTCACAAACAATGCTTCGAATGCCACGACTGCGTGCTCGGCTACTAACCTCCCGCATGTGTGCAGGGGCGAACTTGCAAGGCCTGCACGCGCATGATAAATCTTAGCCTGCACTTGGGTACCTCCCAAGCAGCATTTCCCCAGGAACACACTGACCAGCACTGAACTGTCCGTGCTCCCGGCGGCTTGCAGGAAATCCTGCCCCAGTTCTACACCAAGCCGTACCGCAAGCATGCTGTGGTGCTGTGGCCCAAGATCTCAACCAGTGATACCCTGGCAGCCACCGCAGGCTACCCCAAGCCCGGCCCCTTCACTGCCGCCAACGGTGAGAAAGACGGATGCTGGTTCTTGGGGATTTGTCCCAGTTGCCTAATGCCAGCCAGTCTTTAACTGCTGCATCACAGGGTCGTGCACATGCCGACTAGTACTGACGCCGTGGTAGTAGCATCCATGAAGCTTGCAGAAAGAATACAATGATGTAGGGGGCCGGCACAATGGTGCTGTCACTGCTATCGGTGCATGGCTGCTTGCAGAGAGCAATGAGCACCAGTTCCGGACCCCGTCGCTGATCCCAGCCCGGACGGTGGTGGCCGAGGTGTAAGGAAGGTTGCATTAAGCGCTGTGATGATTTGTGGAGGTGTGGAAGGGGACCTGTTGCATCTTTAAGGTCCCGGTACATGACATCCTGGGCTTCCCTGGGTCGGTCGTTGCTGTTAAGGCAACAAGCAGAGTGAGGTAGCACCTATCAGCTGGCAAGAGTGCGGGATGCATGCCTTAAGGAAACTGAACACTGCTGCGTTGTGTTTTTGGCTGTGGCAAGTTTTTCCATCGCACAGCTCTTATCGCATGAGGAAATGTTATACAGCTGTGACAGTGACAATCCCTTCCGTATTGGGCAGGATCATGGAGCAGTAGGGAAGCATCATCGCTGACGTGTACAACTCTGACAGATGCGCATTTCACATTTAGAGCGCAGTGATCTTATGTTGCACGCTGGAATATTGTGCCTTGTACAGAGTATACATAGCCCAAGCATATCTGTCCAGGGGTAAGAAAGTTGAGACGCACCATACACCCGAGTACTGAGCACACAATTGATTCTCTTGGGGAGCCACCTACTCCCGAACAAATTAGCATCACGCAAACGAGCAACATGGTCAGGCAGCACTGTATGTTTGCAGCACCATGAAGCAGCATTAGATGACGTCACTGAATGGTCGCTCAGCGAAGGAAAGCCAAGCCTGCTGGCAGCCTTTCCCATGCCCCCTCCTCAGAGATGTCCTTGCCCACGCTGCAAAGCAGCAGAAACAGACCCCAGCTCAGCACGTTGACCCAGAGGAGTAAGCAGAACACGGTCACATGCTATCCTTCATTCCGTCTGCATGACAGCAGCAGGGCTGGCAGACACACCGCAGCTTCTACCTGGCCCCTGCATTTCGAGAGCCAGGGCACACAGGCACGACCCCACTACGCGCACACTGCAGGGGCAGTGCTCTCGCCCCATCCGGCACGCTCCCCAGCAGACGCCGCCTTTCCTGCCCCTGTGATTGTGCTGCGCAGCCTCAGGCGGTGCCCCAACCCACCATCTGCTGTTGTAGCGCCAGCACTTGGGCCTTCTGCTGTGGCGGGAGCAGCTCGATCTGCTGGGGCGTCAGGTTCATCACCTGCTGGAGGAGCTCTGCAGCGGGGGCAGGCACCAGAGGGCAGGGACCACTGTCAGTAGGGTTAGCATACACACGGCCTCCGGATAGCAGACACAGACATCATGCCCCAGCTAGCAGTGTTGAGACGGCTGCAATAAAACAACCAGGGTGACAGTCCTCATCCCAACCCACTCAAATTTCCACAGCTACGCCAGACAACACAGCTGCTACAACCCCGCTCCCCAGCAGGTAAGGCGGGCGAGGATCACAGCCAAACGCACGTTGTTGCGTCTCCGCCGTCATGCCCTGCCCCTGGCCGGCCTGCTGCTGCGCCGCTCCAAGCTGCGCCTGCCCCGCCAGCGGCTGCTGCTGCTGCTGCTGTAGGCCAGCCACGACCTGGGGCTGCTGCTGAGGTACGCCCAACCCCTGCTGCCTGGCGGCACGAGGGTCCACCGGCGCAGCAGCCATGCGCGGATCCACCGGTGCTGGGGCCAGCTGAGGCGCCAGGGGGGCTGGTGCGTACGGCTGCATGGGCTGCGGCGTAGGTGCTAGGATGTAGCCAGGCGGCAGCTGCTGAGGCGCCATGCCGGGGGGCGCCTGCAGCACCTGCCCAGGCTGCGGCCCCGGGGCGTAGCCGGCCATGGGCACCCCGTTGGGGCCCGGCGGCGCCATCGACAGCGCGCCCGGCTGCTGTGGCAGGTACTGCAGCGGGGGGCCCTGCTGCTGCAACAGCCCCGCCTGCAGGGGCTGCGGCTCCAGCATGCCCACCAGTGGCCCCGGCCCTGGCGCCTGCTGCTGCTGTGGGGGCAGCTGCCCGGGCGCCGGGCCGCCGCCGCCGCCGCCGCCGAAGTGTGGGGCGCGCGGGAACATGTCTGGCGGCGCGATGCCCTTGGGCGCGACGTCCCCCAGCGGGTTGGCCACCAGGCCCAGGATGATCTCCGTCTGGAACAGCGCCTTGGTCAGCTGCGGGTTCTGCACCAGGATCTGCCGCGCCTGCTGCGGGTTCTGCTGCACCAGCGACTTCATCTGGTTCAGGTACTCCCACAGCTCCTGCCGGGTCTTGCGCGCCAGCATGACGCTCGTGGCGTCCGCGGGGGCGCCAGGCTGCGCCGGCTGGCCCAGCAGGGTTGACATGCCGTGCGAAGCGTGGTAGGCCAGGTCAGCACCCACCATCTGCAGCAGGAAAGCAGGCGGGCCTGAGTGCTGATGCCCAGCAGGCAGGCAGTGGCCATTTAAAGGTGTCCCAGATTACCAGGCCATGCGTCGCTGCCCTCAGGCCCTGGCTATACTCTCGGCGCTGCCTGCAGTCTGTGTGGCCGGAGCCAGGTAAAAAGGTGGGCAGGCTGAAAGATGCAGTGTTGGCTTTATGCGGCTGCCACAGGCTCACAACAGGTGGGGTGCCCACCGCTCCATCACGTCGAGTGAAACACACAACCCTCCCCCAGCTTCACACGTGTAGCAGCTACAGCCCGCTGAAGGGTACTGGCCCCTTGAAACTACAAGTCTCCCATAATCTACACCTGGCCTACCGCAAACAATCTCCCAACAACAACAGCCCAGCTGGCAAACCCACCCTGTTCCGCACGGGCCGCCGGCTGCGGTCATCCCCAAACCTATCGCCCCCAAATCTCTCCCCATGTCTGTCGTCTGCATGGCAGAAACAGACACCAAACCCATCATGCTTACGGAATTAGCCATGGTCTGCTTTGAGCTACAGGTTGGCTGCCAGGGTCCTACACGCAGGAGGCCAACAGAGGTACAAAGCGACCGCTCCAAGCAGTAGGCAAACATGCCTGCCGCCCTCACGCCTGCCACAGGGCTCTGGCAAACTCTGTATGCATGCGCGCGCGGTGTTCCTTGCTCACCCTCCCTGTCCCTCCTGGGGCGGAAGCCGCCCCCCTCGCCCGGCGGCCCTCCCTCCGCAAACACAATGCGCATGGCCCGCCCCATGAGCTCAGAGCCGTTCAGGTTCCTGATGGCGCTCTCAGCCGTGGGGATGTCATAGAACTCAATGAAGCCAAACCCCCTGGGCTTGCCCGTCTCCCGCTCTGTCACAATCCTGCAGCCGCCAAGCAGACAGCCACTTGCAGTGCGTGCTGCCAGCCTTTGCCTGTGTCGCTGCAAGGAGGTCTTCCAACCCCTGCTTGAAATAAGGGCCGGCTCGTGCAGCTTAGCCAGCCTCATCCCCTGCCTTGAGTGCCACTGAGGCAGGCCGTACAGGATACCCACTTGCGACCACCTCCTTCTTACCTGATATTCTTCACGGGCCCCACTTGCGCGAAATAGTCAATAAGCTGCTGCTCGCTCACTTCGTAGGCCAGGTTGCCCACTGCACATGATGGGGGGAGATGCTGTAACGTTGGGCGAGTCAATCCAACCACTGTAATAAGCCAACTTTGCTGGCTAACCTACCGAATATCGTGGATGCTGGAGTGCCAGCGTTCAAGCCAGCCATCCTGCTGGATATGCTTTCGAAGAGACGTCAGCTATATGTATATGCTCGATGATGTTGATTTGGTTATGATGAGCGCCAGCAGGCTTCATGTCAAGGGATTCCCACCGTACAGGTACCCGTCCTGCATGGTGTGTTTCTCTCATGGTCTCTCTCAATCACACAAGCCAAACACCCTTTTCAGATTTCTTTGAATGCAGAAGTTGTGAAGGAAAGAGGTCGTGCTCCGAACCGAGAACAGCTCGGCGACATGCCCTCCAGTGCAGAAGCTCGTGCTCTGTACAGGGCTTTTCTGAGAGAAGGTAAGGACGCATCTCTTCATGACACACCCATCACCTGCTCACCCTCTCGCATGTTCCTAAATCAATTTGCTGGTGCTGCAGGTCATAAGTTTCCCAACTACAACATTCGAGAGTGAGTTCCGCCCGTGACCGTCAGTGTGCAAAGCAGGCTGGATACACCTCCGCAGTGACAGCTTTGGGCACGTTTGGGCCGACTTGCACCTGTGCTGGGCCTGTGGTGCTCATCTTTCCGCACCCTTGCAAGGAGCCTGCTGGTAGTATTGCACAGGTATATAAAGCGGCGAGCAAAAGAAGCCTTTGGAGGGGCCAAGTCTCTTACAGATACAGCGGCAGTGGAGCAGCAATGGCAGCGGGCGAAGGAGGAGCTGGAAGTGGTGAAGCGGCAGTCGGTCGTGTATAACTTATATGCTCGGAAGCACAAAAGTGTCATGGTAAGTGGCTGGCTTCTGAGCTGCACCTCTCAACTCATGTAACCTGCGTCCAAGTGGGGAAGTGTTGTAGGAGGGCACCGCCTGCTGTACTGTCACTGACTTCATATCTTAGTGAAAGGCAAGAACAAGTGCTGAATGCATCTCCGCTTGCTGCCTGCAGGAGCTACCGAACCCTCTGTCGGCGTAGTGAGGCCGCCTGCTTGATAAATGCAGGGCTCCACTTAGCTGGCTTGTGTGCACCCTGTGTCTGCTGATTCTTGTACTGCTCTCTGCTCTCCCGTTCGGTTGTATTTCTTGTTTTGGTACCTACGTACTGCTTGCACACCTTGTCCGGTTAGGGGAGCAGTCCATCAAAGCGTTCTGGTCTGTCCTGCTCGCCACACCGGGCGCTTGTACCACTTGAATCGTGGCCGCTGCCTGAGGTATATACGCTAGTTTGGTATGCTAGTTACGACAGCGTCCATACCCGGATGACTTGCTTGGTGGCCACGCATATGTCCTGTCAGCTGACGTGTAGCCTAGTCGGGTCTGACGGCGTACCGCCACCTTCCATGCTGCCATTGTCAACTGGAAGCTAGTCAGTGTTGTCAGCCTATCCAGTCAATTAGCTAAAATTTGGTTGAGAGTTACAACATCGTCTGGCAGCTGACAGTGTTTGTGCACCGGTCACGGTGCCCTAGCACCAGCCACTGCAACCTTGCAGAGAGGGATGTGACCTCGCATTGGGGCGAAGCTACCGGCACACAACTTTACTTTCTTAGCCCATGCATTGAGCACTACAATGCACGCCTTGCCTTCAAGCCACACAGCAGGTCCCCTTGTTCTCACTACCTGCCACCCTTACCAAACGTGCAAGTGTCAGGGGGGGGGGGGGGTGTTGGTAGAGGCGACTAATTAGTAGTCAGCGCCAGCTCGGGCTACTTTTTGCGATCTGTAACTTAGAGGTATATCTTTGCAAGTCAATTGGTTATTCCCGTCACCTTTCCAATTAGCTGTGGGTACTTGCTTCTGGGGGTGACAGTGCATGTCCCTGGGGTGGCGAGCAAGCGTGGTGCAGGCCTCGTTGGTGAACAAGGCTGGGCACATGGGTGTCAGAAAAGCCACTAAAGGGCAATCAATCGACCCACACTTGCAGCAGCTAGTCAGCAGAGCCTCTGAGGGGTGCTTGGAGGCGGTTCGGGCTAGCAGACTGACGAGCCTCTGGGCTGGCTACGGCTCTATTTATGGTGTGGAGGCCGCAGGGGAGGGTGGTCAGGAGCAGAGTCTAGTTGTCAAGCAGGTGGCGCCCCCCGCCCATGAGACTGGGGTCAGCCACAGCAGGAAGCTGCACTCGTACCAGGTGGGCAGTCTGCTGGCCTAAGCGCAACATCTAAGCACTAAAGCACCTCTACAGAGAATGCGCCCCACGGCAGCCAGAGTATGCAGCCGTCCTAAGTGTCGTCCCTCTGCTCACCTCGCCAGCATCCCGGCACCTCAAGCATGTCTGTTTACCGGGTTTCAGATTGGCATACATAGGCTTGCGCCCTGATTCCAGGTGGAGGCTTACTTCTACCAGCACCTGGCGCCTTGCCTCGCGGGGCACCCCACCTGCCACCTGCCCAGGCCCCTGCTGGTGCAGTCATCCCTCAACAGCACCGGCGGCTCCATGTCGCTGGTGCTCACAGACCTGCGTCCGCAGTTTCCTAGGCATGTAGGATCGCTGGACTTGCAGCATGCTAGAGCAGTTCTGGCTTGGCTGGCAGCTTTCCACGCGGAGTTCTGGGAGCAACCCACGCCACAGGAAGTGTGGCAAGAAGGTTGCTACTGGCACCTTGGAACAAGGCAAGTCGGTTATAAGCCCGACTCGCGGTGGGAGGTGGGGTGCCGCCTGCCAGATGCAGATAGCAGTGACAACTACCCAGCTCTAGGGCTAGCGAGATCACCGTGGCCGGAGCATGCCTGAAAAGTGGTGGCTTCAAGCCCCTCATGGCCAAGTGTGTCTTGCGTTGCCAAGCGTGTCGGAGCCGAGCAAAGCAAGCGTCTCTTATGGCTGGAGCCACTCATGTGCTGCGTGCGGGTTGGGTTGTGCGCTTGCAGGCAGGAGGAGTGGGAGAGCATGGGGGGCGAGTGGCGTGAGCTCCAGCAGGCGGCCCACCAGATAGACCGCCTGCTGCAGGGGTACCAGCCAGACGGCAGCACCAGCACGCAGTTCAGGACGCTCACACATGGGGATGTCAAGGCCGAGAATATCCTCTTTGCCCCGCAAGTAGCCGGCCAGCCGCTGCAGTGTGCAGCATATGATTTCCAGTACTGTGGCGGCGGGTTTGGGGTAAAGGATGTGGTATACTTGCTGGCTTCCAGCGTGGACGCGGCGGTGGTGCAGCAGCATGAGCCGGCACTGTTAGAGTACTACCACAGCGAGCTGGTGGGGCGGCTGGGGCCGGAGAAGGGGGAGGCCTACACAGCGGAGGTGATGGCGCAGCACTACGCTCTGGCGCTGCTGGACTACGTGCGCTTCATGGCCGGGTGAGTGCTGGTGGGGGAGCGATGCGAAAGACAGGGATATCGCAGGAGGGCTGCGGGAATGCGGGTGACGCTGCACAACAACGACCAGCATGACAGATCCATGTGCCAACAGATCATCCCCTCACCCGTATGCTGCAGCTTGTTACGCGGTAAGGAAGAAGCATCCTGCTGAACACAGCATGTATGGGTCAGCCTGCCTACAACTAGTCTGTAATTTCCAAGCTGGTGCGCTGCTCACGCTTGCTTTGCATATGCCCAAGGCTTCCTGCGTGCAGGTGGGGCTTCTGGGGCAATGTGAGCTGGGCTAAGAAGAAGGCTCGCCAGTACCTCAAAGAGCTGAAGCTGTAAGGCAATCCTTATGTTAAGTACCCAGCCTTGCACAGTGCGCTGCACCTCGACCCACGCCAACTCTCCAGCTCAATGGCACCAGGGCAACTAAAACTGCACAAGACTGTCAGGCAGAAGTATATCAGAATGCTTTCCAACCATACATGAGGCAAGAAACCCATCCCATGAGATGAAGAGACGGGAGATCTACAGGCACCCCCAGGGCAGTCAGGGACATTCCCCCAAGACATCAGCCAGGACTATCGGTATGCCTCTGCCAACATCACTGTCAGCTGACTGCAAGCCTTCTCCACTCCCTCTGTCTGGAGTCCCAGCGCTTCCCACCAGCTTCCCTGCTCAGGCTGCAGCAGCGGGGCCCCCGCCACTACAGATGCCACATGCAGTGCCGCCGCCGCCACGGCTTCCGGGCGCAGGCTGATGCAGGTTTGCAAGTAGACAAGGCTGTCGTTTACCAAGCATGTTGCCAAGCGCACAATCACACCAGGGGCTTTGAGGGTCTCGGCAAAGCAGTAGAGGTACTTGTGAGGCTGCTCCACGCCAATGTCGAACCGCAGCATGCGCAGCAGCACCTGCTCATCATGTATCAGCTGGGCTTTGGCCACATAGTATGCATCTCCCACCAGCACCGGACACTGCTCGCCCAGGCTGGACTGGGAGCCCATGCCGGCTCCTCCTTCAGGTGGTGCTATGCCTTCTGCATCTGCTGCGGCCTCCCACATTCGGCCTGGCTGGCTGCCTCCTGGCTGTTTTAGGGCTGCCTCATGTAGGTGCCGCACCGCGTTCAACAGGTCATTCGTCCGCAGGGCAGACTGCAGCAGCAAGGCGCTGTTGGACTCCAATGCTGCATTAACTGTTTCGCCTTTTGTGTTGCAGAAACTTTCGACTAGGCACATGTCTTGCTATTGCAAAGAGCACCTCGCCAAATACAGGGGCAGAACGCACCTCCTCCACCTTCGAGGCAAGGAAGATGCAAGAGGAAGCCACCCTCTGCAAAGTGCAAAGGAAATTAACGCTGAGGGTCAATACTTGACATGCTTGTTTACCAAGTCGCTGGCCTGGTGCCTGTTTCTCGTGACACGCTGCGGGCGGGTCTCCAGTTTTATTGCCAAGCAACAGCATCCTGTTCACGGCTGTGGCTGTTTGGGTATATTGCTGTCAGTGTTGCCATGTCCATGTACCCACCTCGGGGTCTAATCCATCGAAATTCTCAGAAGTAGTATGCGCAAACCTATGGCAAAACACCAGGGCTGTGCTGATGGAACGAGGTGGCAGGTTGAGGAGGTCCCCCGCAGCTCTGACCAATTCACACACTGCGTGGTAGGGCACCGTTTTCGAATGGATCATCCTACGGAGATTCGAACTAGCAGCCTTTTCTTAGTTAAGCATGGGCTTGATTGCATAAGCATGACCAATCCCCCTTTCCGCGCGCCACGTAGTTCTCGTGCTGAGACATCCTGGGTGTGATCAACTAGTACACCGGGGTTATACTTCTTGGCGTGCCACTTTTCTTAGTGCGCTTGAGCTGACCTCACCTGATCAGTTGATGCTATGCTCAGGTGCTTGGGCAGGGATGTGGCCTGTCCTAACTCTCTGTCTGGCTTTCAGGCTATGCAATGCCCTGCTTCTTGGGACCACCTTTGCACCCGATGAGTACTGGCAGAGTGTGGAGGTGGCCCACAAGATGGTATTTGGGTAAGTCGGTAGTTCCTGCCTGACAAGCAGCCACTAAACACCCTCGTGCATACCTAGTCGTTAGAAGAATTCCTATGCCCCAGATAGAGGCCGCTTGCCAGGCTTGGTTGAGAGCCTGCTTTTAGTTACAGGTACGGTCACTTGACTTGGGAATGGGCAGCTGGCTTGCGTGGCTGGCTCCACCCAGCACTCTTTGCGGCCTTCTACTGGGTAAGGTATTGAAGGCACTGGCAAGGGCACCTGCCGTGCGCAGGTGATAAAGCCACAGAGCTCCTTCAGATTGCAGGCGCTACAGCTTGTTCACTTGGACTCGGCATGGGCAGTGGCCAAGGGTCCTCAGCTCGTGCAAGCATGCTTTGCGGCTGGCTCAGATGTGGCCGTATTTGCAACGTCTTCGCTTGTGTTTGGGCGGCCAGCAGCAAGGTGGGGCCGCGTCACTTCGCCTGTTCGCCAATCTGATGGGCAACAGCTGGAGGTTGACAGACTGTGAGGCTCACTGCACCCCATTCAAGCATGCTGCTGCCTGCCCCTCCGTCTGGCGTCCCGTCCCCTGACTGGAATCCCTCCTCACCGGGTCTGATGTGCTCTGATAGCCAGTCAGCCCATGAGGCCTAGGGATGTTGGCATGACTCCCTCTTGCTGATGCAGGTGGGCACTAGTTTGCCAGGTCATATCTTGGTTTAACTTTTACTGCTCCGTTCGAACGTACTCCACCTGCCTGGAGGCCTTCTTCACCAGCCTTGCAGTGTACTTCTGGCTGCTCTCCGTGTCAGCCGGCTCAGGTTCTCACACCCTGGCGCTTGAGTCCAGCTTGAAACAGGGCAGCGCCTCGCACAGCAGGCCGTTGCACCTGGCAAGGTTGCAAATCGGCAGTCAACAAGCTGCTTCGGCTCGCGGCATGGACAGCATGAGACGTCGGTCTCCTGCGGCTAGGGGTGCAGCACACGACGGCACAGATGCTGTTGCCACCCTGGATGTGTCCTGTAAGCATCGCATGCCTGAGTCCCAGCAGCAAGATGCACAGAGGCGGTGGCACCAGCGCTGCTGGCTGCTGTTTGCGGCTCTGTCAGTGGTGGTGCGCCCACCAAGCGCTCTCTTCTGGGCAGCGGTGAGCCTCCATCAGCTGACTGTCCAGCAAGGCTTGGGGCAGCGCTTGGGGCTGGTGGCAGATGGGGTCAGCATCGGAGGCAGCTGCCTGGGGCTGGCTCTCATAGCAGATAGACTTGGTTATGGCAGGTGCGCAACCCTCTACTTAGTCGCCGCCCGTCATCGAGTGTGCTGTCTTATGCTGAACTGCTGCTTGGCCGTGACATGCCTAGCCTACTCTCAAGCCGGCAGCGTCTGTTGGTCAAGCTCCGGATGCTGCCTCGCCTTCCCATGCTTGAAGGTGGGTTTTCGTGCCCTGGGAATTCCTACGCTTCAACCTGCTCAGCGGGCAGTCCGCCGCCTATGGCTCGCACCCATGGCACTGGAATTTCAGCCAGGGCTTCCCAGCGGTTGCAGCAACCTTGCTGCCCCTCCTGCTTCTCGGCGTGGGGCTGAGCCATGACCGCCGCCTGGCTGCCCTGGCAGGGCTGTCCCTGGCTGTGTACAGCCTCCCTGCGCACAAGGAGTTCCGATTTCTGCTGCCAGCATTGCAGCTAGCCATGCCGTACAGTGGGGTAGCGCTGCTCTGGCTGTGGCACCAAGGCCAGCCCCAGGGCAGGAGCCTTAACAGCGGGGGCAATGGCGAGGGAGCACCCACCTCAGCCTTTCGATCGCAACCCAACACCGGCAGGGGTGCCCGTGCAACCAAGGGGCAGCGGCAGTGGGGCTGGCAGCGGGCAGGCGTTGCCGCAGTGCTAGCTCTGACTGCCGCAGTGCAGGTGGCCATGGCAGCGTACTTCTCCCTCGTACAGCACAGGTTAGCGGCAGCCAGTACGCCGTCCTTTGCACTTATTAGGCAAGCAGGCTTGCCAATCCTTGATGGGTGGTAGCCAGCATGAAGCGCAGCTGGTTGGAGATGTACACATGAGGTTATAGCACAGAGTGGTAACCCTCCTATGCTGGGTGTCAAGCCTGCACTCTGTGTCTCACCGCAGAGGGCTGCTGCAAGTCCCACAGGAGATCCGTGGGATGTGGGAGCTCCACCCGTCCAACACATCCGCCCTGTTCCTCACCCAGTGCCACGCCACTCCTTGGTACTCTCACGTGCACGCCCCCATTCCCATGCGCTTCATGGACTGTTCTGCCCCAGGTGCGGTCGGTCGTGGTTGGTCGCGTCAGTGCATCATGCTAGCTTCACAGTGCTTAGTTGACGGATGTGTTGACTCACTAGTTGGTTGAGGTATGCCAAGATAACAATGCCTGGGAGAGACAGTTTTGGTATGCCCCATCAGAGGCAGGCCACTGTCATCCTATGAAACCCTTCTCGTGTCCAGGCCAGTGTTGGTGGGACGGACAACATGCTTTGCAAGGACCAAGCTCCCTTTCCTGGTACACCATATACCCCACCGCACATCCCTTGCCTTTGAGCCATACCTGCGCACAATGTTTCTCCCATACAGGCTGGGCTCAGCAAGTGGCAGACATGAACGCAAGAGAGATGAGCTGGCTTGACCTCCCTGTCCCTCCAGCTTGCCAGCACGACATGGCAGTGAGCACTGGCAGCGTAGCAGTGGCCGTAGTCACCCCCTGCCTGACCCAGCAGGACCTCTTCAAGCGGGCGCCGGCAGGGTTCCTCCAGGAGGTGTTCTCCCAAAACAGCCGCCTCCCCAGTGCCATTGTAGCATATGATGACCAGCGGTTGCCAACCAGCGGTTGCCAACCAGCGGTTGCAGTGCATGGCGTGCTTGTCAGGGCTGGGTACGCAGTGCACAAACGCATCTCGAACTGCTGGTGGCAGACAGACGGAGACACGCCTTGCTCCATCATGATGTATGTGTTGCAGTAGGTGGGGTTGACTGGTACTGGGCGGCCAACGCATAATTGTGGCCAGGTCTGTGGAAGCATGCAGCTTTGCAGCATCAATAGCAAGATGCATATGGCCAGCTTGCCCACTAGAAGTGCCACACTGCGTGTCTGGTAGCTGAACCAAGGTGGCTCGTGCAATCTATAGGTCTGTTTTAGATCAGTGCACCACTTGCTACCCTGAGGTAAGTCCCGCAAAGGGACTGGCTTTAAGAGTCCATGGTTTGAAGCATTACCACCACCATCAACACACACAACTACAGCCTGGGACTGTCCCCCCCCCCCTTCCCCTGCCAGAACACAAGCGCTGCTCAGGTTACAAACATTAGGTTGGCGCTACAATAACGGTATCTGGTGTAGCAGCTTGCTGGTGAGTCTCTTGTTCCTTGCAGCTGCACAAAACCCATAGGCCGGCTACTAGGATCTCCAGTTGGGTGGTACTAGTAGTACCACCCACTGGATATCCAGCTTGGAAGGTTGTGTGCCCATGCATGTAGTCCTTCTGCATCACTTATCTGCGTTGAACTCTAGCTGGTGCCATGCGAACATGCTGTGCTGTTCGCTGTACTTTGTGCCAAGGATCGACAGGATGACTAATACGCGGGTCACCCATGGGGTCACCATGTAGGGCCGCCCACGTGTCGCGTGGAGCATCGCCAGATACTTGGTCAGCAAAGAGAGTTGCAACCTAGCCTGTTGATTGATCGCTTCGCTGTGCCTGCCTTCAATTGAGGCACGGCAAGTAGGCGCTGCGAGACAAATGCCTTTAGCTGCCCACCTCTATGGAAGAGGTTGCCCTTGGAAGCATTGACACTCAAGCTGCCCACGAACTGAAGCTTGTCGCGTGAGGAGGGAAGCGTGGGAGTTGCCGGCGTTACTCATGGCTGCTGCTGTGTTCCCCGCGAGGAACACCTCCTGCACCGACTTGCTGGCACTACTGGAGTCCAAGTGGTGAGCTAGCGAACCGTGGCGCCTGTTCGGGAACTGCAGGGACACCAGCAAGGCTGCTGATCAGTTCTAGTAGTAGCACCACATTACAGCTACCTGCCCTGGACAGATAGACAGCATGTGGTGCTGGTTACAGACTGCTCGTAGAAGGGTGTAGAAGGGTGGGTAGACCCAAGGTTGCTGTGCGCTTCAGGTTTGGCAACCTGTCTGTGGGCGCCAGCCTTGACGACTTCCGACCCGCCTCGCCAGCTTGGCGGCGGCCGGCGTCTCAGCTCACCAACAGCCGGCACAGCGGTAGCTCCGAGCGCCTGCTGGTGGGCAGCGGTGATAACAGCCTAGGATCAGTTGCCGCCGCCTTTCCGCCCTCGGGCGCGGTTGACGGCAGCGAGCCCCAGCCACAACAGCGGCTGGCGCAGCAGCAGCCTGGCTATGGCACCCAGCAGCTGCAGGGGCAGCAACAACAGTTATTTCAGCCGCCGCCGCCGCCGCCGCAGATCTCGCTGCAGAGCAGCAGGACGCGGTCCGGGCCTCTTCCTGCAAATGGATTCTACACCGGGGAGGTTGCGAACCCCGCCGGCCCCCCTACAGGACCTGTTGGCACATCGGATGGCAGCCCACCCTTCAACGGGACTGCCCCAATCGGCACCTGGGCCAACCGGCAGCGGGTTTTCACGCAGCAGCAGGCCAAACAGGCAGCAGCCACAGCAGCAAATGGGCTGCGCGCGGCGCCCATAGCAGAGGAGGAGGGCCCGTCCAGTAGCACTGCACACGCTGGTGGTGCGGCGGCGTTCATGCGCCTGCCGCCCTCCCCCGGCGCTGCAACGTGCACGAGTGGAGAGCTGGCAGCAGAGAATGCGGCAGCGGAGCAGCGGGTGCATGGGCGGGACCACTTGCTGCAGGCGCAGCAGCAGGGGCCCGAGGTGGATGAGGAGGATGAGGTCAATGCGGCCTGGCGGTGGCGGTTTGCCAGGAAGTGGCAGGTGCGGCTGGGCGGGGTTTGGCACGCGCTGCTTGGGGGGAGACTCCAGGTCATGCGGGAGCGGTGGTGCTGTCATCGGCCTCACGGTCGGACGCAGTGCACTTGTCAATATTGCTGGTAGCTTTGGGAGGCCTTAGCTGAGATTAGCACCGTACGAGCTCCGTAAGGCTTGTAATATCCGCTGTGCAGTGCCTCCATCCATCATGCCCATGTCTTTGTGCCCATGCCCGCACGGTCTTCTATCGCCTGCGCTGTGCTGCTTAGTCTCAGCATGGTCTCTTGCCTTGCGGCTGTGCAGACGGAACAAGCCAAGCAGTTTGACCCCGAGTACGGGCGGGAAGGGGGCGATGATGAGTGGGGGGATGCGTTAGGCTACATGGAGGCATTAGCAAACGGGCTCAACCTGCAGATTGCTCGCACCATCTCCACGGAGCAGTATGCCTCGCTGCCGCTGGTGTCTCCCACGCTAAGCAACTCCATGCTGCTGGATGCGTCCATCAAGGAGGTGGGTGGTGGGGGAGTGGGGCGTGAGGAGGGTGAGGATGTTTCTTGGGTGTTTGCTTGAGGGTTTCATGAAGGCTTTGGTCGTTGCGCGATGTCACTTGTTGTAGCGGATGCCCCGGATATCATTGGGAGGGCTGAGCCTTGTCAGCCGTGCACAGCTGGCAACAAGCGAGGGAGGCGTTGCGTCGCGCCTTGTGTTCTCATGCCCAGGTTGGCCGGACCCATATTCCGCGTGAGAGGCGTGCTTCCCTTGGCCGGCAGTCAGAAGTGCAGATGCCGGGAGGCCGCTAGGGCAAGCAGCTGGTCACGGGAGAATGCATATCTGAGCACTAATAGGCACGCGGCCATGTACAAGTGCTACTCACTGCCTGCTTTGGTACTTAGTGTTAGCTGTATGCTGTCCTCTCCCGCTGCAGAGCCCCCTCACGTCCACCACCCTGGACGACGCCAGCAGCATGAACGCAACCAAGCACATCGTGGCGGTGGCCAGACGCGCGCAGCAGCTGTTCAAGCAGCAGCAGGAGATTGAGCGGCAGGTGGAGCAGAGGTGGGTGGCAGCAAGGCAGGGGGGGGCCATGGCCGGCTGCGGGCCTGCTAGTGCGTCCGCCGGGCCGTGGACCTAGGTGCAAGAGCTCACAGCCAGCCAGCAATGCCCACTTCATGGCCGCATTGATAGCTTGTTTCACCCATGCATTTGCTGCGCGCTGCCAGCAGGTGGGAGTCTGCCACTGCGGGGCAGCCGTGGGTGGGGCAGCACCTGGCGGCGGTGACCATGGACTCGTGGGGCCGCTTCCCCTACGTGTTGGTGCGCCTGGCGGACCGCTCCAACCGCCACAAGCTGCTGGTGCGCGGCAGGAACGGCATGGAGGAGGCGGCGATGTTTGCTCAGCTGGAGCAAGAGGTGCGGCACAGGGGAGCACCCCCCTTGCGGAGGAAGAGGGGGGGGGGGGGCGCGCCAGGCAATCAACCCCTGGTGGTGTGAGAGTGGGCGGGCGAATACGGTGGCTTGAAGCCCTGGCTGGGTTGGTGGTCGGAAGGACAGTTGCTTGGAGTGTAGGTGGCACGACTCCTCGTCTGGGTGTGTTGTCTACTATTCTAAAACTACCAGGTGATAGAGTGCGCTGCCTTGTCTAGGTGGGGAGGACACTGCCTGGTAAAGGCAACCAAAGCCATAGGACAGTGACAAATGGTGCAAGCGCTGCGTCCAAGTCGAAGCTGCCCAGCGCCGGGGCAGCTGACTGCTGGCCTGGACCACCAAGTGACTAGGTAGCTGTTCCTTGGCTGCCTGCCTGCCTGCAGGTGTCGCGTGCCGCTGTGCAGCACCGCCTGCCGGGGCCTCGCTTGGAGCTGCTGGGCAGCGGCACCATGGAGTGGAGCCGGGAGCGGGACCGCTGCCTCAACATCACCGCCTGCAAGCTGCACTCGCTGACCGACGCGCGCCTGCGCAGCAAGGGAGATGTGAGCAAGCTGGCGGGAGCGCTGGCGCAGAGCAGCCTGCCGGTGTCTTACAAGATCCTGGTGGAAGGTAAGCCCTTCCAGGCGTCGCCGCCGTAGGCAGCGTGCATGCCAAGGTAGGAAGCGAGTTGTGGGCGCTTCATAGGAGAAGTGGCGCATGTGGAGGTGGAATGGCAGTGGCTGCTGGGTAGGTGGGATCTGCCCAGGACGAGCACTGGTGGGGTTAGTAGGGTTTCTGCATACGAGTGGCGTGGGAACCATCTGGGACTGCATTGGGCTTGGGGCCTTTCCGGCTATGGTTAGGCTAGCCAGTCGTAGGGATGGCAAAGCCTCTGCAGGGCAAACTTTGCCAGGTTCCATTATAGTCTGGCTGGCTGCCTGGGAACGGCAGAAGTCCCTGCTCTATATGTCACGGTGGCAGGTATTGCGTTTTGGGGGTTAGATGTCCCTGGCAGGGTGGCCTGGAAGGGAAGCTCCGGGGGTTAGCAGGCTACCCACGCCCGTAATCATTTCAGCGTACCTGGTACAGCTAGGGGGTTAGCAAGCGAGCGAGCGTAGGGAATTAGCAAGCGTAAAGGGGAGTAGGTTCCTCCTTTTTTTGGTTGTTGTTTTTGTGTTGCTGCTTAATATTCGGCTTGGCTTTTGCAAGTTTGTTTTCTGGCTAGAAGTCCGGCAAACTCACGAGGTTTTCAAGCCCACTCAAGCTGCTTCTCTTGTCGGGAGGCGGGTCAGGATTATTTTTGCAGTTGTGATGGGGGGGCTCAGCGGCGAGTGTGCTGTTGTCTGCAGAGCCGGCTCCTGCCTGAGGTTCTTTCTTTGATATTTCATTTGCATATGCCGTTGACCCTTGGGGGTGCGAATTCCTCAACATATAAGTCCGGGGTTCAAGTACCAGGGGTTGTGTGCCAGGCTATGTAGCCGGCAGTGATGCCAGCACGGTATCCACTGCTATCACCCTACGGATGTGTTGGTGTTTGGCAGCGGCAGTTACAGTGTAGAGCTCCACACCACAGTAGCCACCCGCGAAAGTAGCCAAGAAACCTGGCAACTATGTGCAGTAGAGTGTCAACGCAACAAAGGATGATGAGGTGAGCCTGATTGGTGAGACTCTCCCAGCCTCCATATGGGAGACTTGGCTGGGAGCTCGGCTCGCTGGCAGGCAGTCAGATCTTGCGTATCTCTACCCGGCACCGCTGGTCGACTCGGTGGGGCAGCGGTGAGTTGGTGGAGGCAGGCTGGCCGGCCAGGAGGGCCAGCGCCTCGGGTGAGGGCGGGATGTAGACGTGTGCAAAGGTGCCGCCTGCAGGCAGGGGAAGCAGACGGAGGGGACATGAGAGGGGGTCATGAGCACAGGCAGCTCCTGGGGTGGCTGCCTTCTCGGTTCAGCCCTCGTGCCAATGACCAGGTCGTTTAGATTGCGGAGGAGGCAGGCCTGCCTGCAAGGACAGCAGGTACCACCGTGAAAGGCAACCTTGCTAAGGCTGTGACTCAAGCCGCAAGCCCGTCCTTCCCAGCAGAGCCGTCCCTCTCCTGCCCCCCCCCCCTCCCGCGCGGCTCACCGTTGGTCCCCTTGACAAGCCTGCCAGGGTTGATGCACACCACGCTGCCCTCACTTCCCACTCTGACCGGTGCTCCTGCCCCTGCCTGCTGCCCCGCTGCTGCCGCACTATCTGTCTCCATGGGCGCAGCCTCAGTCCCAGCACTAGGTGCATGCGCTCCTGCTACTAATGCTGGTGCTGCTGCTGCCTCTGCCACGGGGGCCGCCAGTGTGGTGGCTGGCAGTGGCACCAGCTTGGCGAAGGGTTGGAGGTCTGAGGGGAGCACCAGCAGGTCGGGGGTGCAGGGCAGCTCCAGCGCGGGGCTGTTGGCAGAGTCCAGGGGCAGCGAGGCAGGCGGCGGGAACATGGGCATGTAACTGCATGGCAAGCAAGGAGGGTCAAGGGCGGTGGGGCAGGCCCAGGGCATCCAACACCGCCAGTGCAGAGGAGCAGAACATTCGCTTTTTTTGCCCTAATGTTGCAGGACGCACCACCCCTTGAGGTGATCAGCCTGATTCGGCCGCAGGGCACCTCCCTATTCCCACCTGCGCTGTGATATGAGGTGGGATGCCAGCGCCGCCAGTCGGTCAGTCTGCCCGGCCGTCCTGCTGATCTCCTGCCCGCTGCACGCTACAAGCCAGTCAGCGCTGCTGCATCCCACCACAACCTCGTTGCACCTGCAGGCGCTCACATAACTCCATCCTGACTCTGGTCCCTGCACTGACAGATAGTCAAGCATACATGGCACACAAGAGAAGTATTACTATAGCAAATACTCTGACTTGATAGGACATTGCCTGCCTCACGCTCTCACAGAGCAAGGCCGCTGATGCCCAGGAACAGGCTCTGAGAGCTGCCTCACAGATGGCTGGGCAACCATGCATGGGTTGCACCCACCTGACAGTGGCCGGGCTGGGTAGGTTGGTCACAGGCGGCTCCCCCTGGCTGGGCGGCAGTGGTGGCTGTGGGAAGACTGGGTGGTGGTGCACGTCCCGAACGGCGGGCAGGAGCATCACCCTGGTGCCGCTGTTGGCCCCAATGAACGCCGCCAGCTGGCCCATCACCTACGCTTACAGATGAACAGGGCTTTCCCTTTGCATGGGAGCCGTGCTCTTGGGGTAGCAAATGCCTGGCTGGATGGGCCGCGCTCTCGGGCAGGAATGCCAGGTGGGATGGTGGGGGCAGGCAGCTGCCAAAGCTGGTGCCCTGGCGGATGCGTTGGCCCAGCCACTAGCTGCTGAGCTTCCAGGGCAAAGTTGGCTGCAGCAGCGCGCCAGCAGCTCCAGCGATGGCCGGGTCGGACCCACCTGTCCCTCAAACACTTCATCAAATGTCTCCTCCAGCAGCCCACCCCTGACCGCCGGGTGCTCCGCGTCCACAAAGGGCCCCACCAGCAGCAGCAGGTCTGGCCTGGTGCGGCTGCAGTGGGCCAGCAGCGCGTGGAGTGCCTCGTAGCCCAGGTCCTCACTGCTGGTGAAGGGCCCAGCAGCTATCACCGCTGACAGGCCGCGCTTGCCTGCAGGAGCACATAATCATAAAAGGCTTTCCTTTCCTAAGCTCTAGACTTGGTGCTGTTGGCAAGTGTGTGTTTGTAGGGGAAGGACAGGGTGTTGTACTGCCTGCCTGCCTGGCTGGCTGTGGGCTGCTTGGGAGGCGCACGACTGCTTAGCCTGCTGGGGCGCATGGTTGTGTGATGATGAGCTGATCCACATGTAGCAAGTTTCCGCTGCAAGGCAGCATATGTAGTTGGGCAGCCAACCGTTCGTACCACGGCCAAAAGTGCTCGAGCACGGGGGAAGTGATGAGGATGCGCGTGACACCCAGCGCCCACCTGTTGCACTCGCGTGCGCTGCCTTCTGCTGCAAGCTGGTGGTCGGCATGGGGAGTGGCAGGCCGCCCACCACTTCAGATGCCACTATACACTGGCCGCTGGGGTTAGTACCCTTCACTGCCACGACCTGTCACAACATCCATAGCGAGGGAAGGTACGTGGTTGCAGCACACACGCACCATACACAAGGTGCTCAGCAAGAAGCTGGACATGCAGCACAGGGCAGCCACCGTGGGACTCAAAAACACACAAGTGCAACTGGCCTTAGCCTAGGCTGGCACCCACGGCCGCACCTGCCCCGGGAACAGGCGGAAGGTGGGGCAGCGTGACAGGTCCAGCCTGACGCGCGCCCCCTGGCTGCTGCGCACGCTGCCCTCCAGCAGTGCTGACTCCTGGTTCAGCCGACCCTCCTCTGCGGCAGCCAACCAGCCAGGGCTAGTGAGCGAGAAAGCGGTTGCGTGCGCGGTGCTGCCGTGCGAGCATGGTGCAGCAAGCTCGTTTGGCTTGATGCCTTCCCCTGGACAGTCAGGCCGCAAGAGGCACCGCGTGCCAGCCAGGCCAAGCCCTGGGGCATCCTCTGCCTACGTGGGTCCCCTCAACCATTGTCCAGCAACGAATACATCTGCAATGCTCCAGTTGCAGGGCCAGACACCCACACCCACACACCTGTGTCGCAGCACACGCGGCCCACGAAGACTGTCTGGTCCTGAGCCGCATAAGCCACGCTTGTGAGCTCCAGCCCGCGAGCCTCCAAGGCTTCCTCCAGACCCGTCAAGCGCCGCTCAAGGTGATCCACCTGCCACAACCAGCCGGGCGGAGGGCTGACGCCAGCCAGGCGGGAAGCCCGGTGCTGCTATATGGCCAACAGCAAGCCAGGATGGACTGTGGCAAGCGGTATGGCACATGGAAGCATGGAAAAACACTCCCCAGAGTGCCTATAGATACCTCGACCGAACGCCCCCGCCACATGGGTTCCTTCTACAAGTACGGCTGGCATGCCACCATGCTGCACCCTTTCATTTTTAGACTGTGTGGCCTACCTTGTCCTCGATGCGGTTCATCATATACTTGGCGTCTGCGCGCAGGGCCGCCCCCAACACCTCCACCTCGCAGCAGGCCCCAGCGGCATCCACGTCCATGCGCTGCTCACAGCAAGACAGCAAGCATAGTCCTTGACTACAGGAATGGTCTGCCTACATCTTGGGCACGCCTGAGCCAGGTGCATGTCGCTAGAAAGCTCAGTGTGCCTCAGCCGCCAGTTTGATACTGTGATCGCAGAAATGATCAGTATCACAGGCCACCGCTGCAATCCCTGCACACCTGGATCATTCATTACTCCAAGAGCCCTCCCGTTTCCCGCTGGCAAACCAACCCACCTCCGCGGGGGCCTGGATGTGTGAGTTCAATACTGCCTGCACCTCTCCGCCCTGCAGACGCTCCCTAAACTTGCCGCTGGAGGCTGGCGTGCGCGGCTTGGCTGCGCTGCCAGGCCGCGGCGTCTGCTTGCTGAGGTAGGGGCTGATCCGTTGGCTGGGCTGCGCAGTAGTGGCAGCAGAGCCGCTGGTGCTGCCGCCTAAAAGGCCTCCCACAGTCGCACTGCAGAGGAGGCCAGGGGGTGTTCGTACTGGGTCCAAACACCCTGCCAGAAGCCGGCCCTTTTAATACCACGACACATCGCAGACCATACTGCAAACTCATATTGTTTGGAAGCAGAAGCAAAGTCTGCTCTCTAACACTTACTCCTCCCAGCTAGGACCTCTGGCAAACAGGTTGTTTGGGCGGGCTTGAATGTCTGGCTGCCTGCCTGCCTTGCCAAAGTGCTCAGCAAAGGCTTCGAGGTCCTCGGGGGTTACACCAGAGGTAGACTGAGCCCTGTACATACACGCCTTTGGCACTAGTTGCAGTTCATACTTCTGCACCTGGAGATATGTATATCCTCGTAAACTATATTGGCAACTTACGGCCAGCACTAGAGAGTACCTGCTGGTGGTCAAGAATTTGTCGAAGGCGGTGGCTATCCCTTTTGCATCGAGACCGTGCTGGCCGGCTAGAACCTCTAGCTGCGCTAGGAGGGGGCTGGAGATGTCCTTGTACAGGGTGGCCCTCCGCACCAGAGCCCCCTTAATCGCCGCCTCCATCGCCTGATCACACCTAAAACCTGCTAGAAGCTACTGTGTCAACTTTCTGAAATATCATCCTTTTGATCGGCCCTGCAGGGCAGAAACCAGGAGTTCAAAAGGGTACAGCGGGAAAGCCTCATAAGTAGTCACCGGGAGTAACCCTGCTGAAAGCAAGAGGCAAGAGAGACACCAGGGCGCCGGCGTATGCTGTTGCTGTCGGGCTGAAGCTTGGGGAGCTGATAAGCAGGGTGACATGATCATCCCCGTGAGATGCTTCACCTGTGGGAAGGTCATAGGGAACAAGTGGGATACCTACTTGGACCTACTGCAGGCAGAGTACTCTGAAGGGTGAGCTGCGTTGGAGGGAGCCTGCCGTGACACCTGCCGCCTCGGCCGGGCATGCACTGCTGGCCCATGCCTGTTTTGCCGGTTTCTAGTAGCTGTTTACTAAGTTTGGTAGTAGTTGCTTACTCTGGTCGCTAGTTGCTGCCTTATCAATCACAAAGAGGAGAAGTTGGCCTGGAGCATTGTGCCAACTTCTCTGGGGCCTGAGGCCTGCAGGGATGCTCTGGACGCTCTCGGTCTGACCCGCTACTGCTGCCGGAGGATGCTCATGACGCACGTGGACCTGATTGAGAAGCTCCTGAATTACAACACGGTGAGGTCGGGTGGTTAGGTCTGGAGCTTGGGTTGGAGTCTGCGGTGCCAATCGGCTCATGTGGAGCACGGCTGTCTTGCACTTGCCGCTGGCCTGTGGCTCTGCCCTCCTACACAGCTGGTTGGGGAGAACGCCCCACTCCTGCTGAACCTGACTGTTTTGCGTTTGGCTGCAGTTGGAGCGTGCACCGCCTCAGCAACAGCACCAGTGAGGACCAGGCAGCAGCCTTTGCAGCCACCCACCGCCAGAGCCGCCGCTCGGGGTGGTTGTCTTTGCAGTCTTGCTGACACTATGACACCTCAGGCACTGTTCTGTGCTCTAGAATTTCACAGATAACACAGGGTGTCCTCTTCTAGATTGGTTGGGAAGTATCTCGGTGTCATAGTGCCAGCGCCTTCAAGGCTGTACACGCAAGATATGGGATTCCATGGGCAGCCCAGGGATGAGTGTGCATGGCTTGCCAGGAGAGGGTAATAGGAGGAGTTTGCATCTGCCCTCACTCTATCTGTTACTAGTTGCCGTTGGAACGTCTGGGCTATGGGACGTCCTTGTTGAGTAGTGTTGCATGGCATGGGGCAACAATCCTTGGGCGGTAATCGCCAGCGGCAGCTTACGTAACTTGTACTACCTGAGCAATTCCAGAACTACTAGATGTTGCCAAATACTAGATGTCTGGCTTCACCGGTTCACGAAAACCACAGGACAGCATCGCAACTAATAGCCACAACCAGTACATGGTAGATTAGCCGAGGATATACAGCCAAGTCGCTATCATACAAGCCAGCTTTCAATAGGGATATTGCAGTGCTAGCAGGAGCAGCAATGAGTGCGAGCTTGGCCCACGACACCCAAACCTAAACCACACCAAACCCTGACTGGCCAAAGAGGCCACTTGCCCGGCCTGTTCGCCCACAAGCAGCAAAATGAGCTCTGTCCATCAGTGCCCCAGGCCCAGCCGGAGCGTGACCGCCCGCTTGTGTGCGTCCAGCCCTTCCACTGCCGCCATCCTAGCCACAGTTGGTCCCAGCAGCTGCAGCCCTTCGTAGGTCAGGCTCTGGACCGTCATCTTCTTCTGGAAGCTCTCTAGCGACACGCCGCTGTACATGCGGGCGTAACCGTATGTGGGCAGCACGTGGTTGGTACCCGAGGCGTAGTCTCCCACGCTCTCGGGGGTCCACCGGCCCAGGAAGACTGACCCCGCGTTGTTCAGGAGTGGCAGCCAAGACTCGGCGTCGTCCACGTTCACTATCAAGTGCTCGGGGGCATACCTGGGCAGGCGGGGTGGGAAAGGGTTTTTATATGGAAACTAAAATATAATTTTATATCAGAGCTCGTGAGGAAGGGAGCTGGAGGCTGCAAAGCCAGGAGCTCTGTTGACGAATGCAGGCTGTGTAGAGACCTCAGCATGGCTGTCCCATTCACAAGATGGCACAATGACGTTACCCAAAAGTTCACCCCACTCTCCTAGTGCGCAAAAGTCCAAGATGACTTGCTACCTGGGCACTAGAGCAGCTCAGCTGGAGCTTGCATGCGAACCCATTGCAAGTACCGCACGTTTCCTCCGCCTCCCCCCCTACTGCCCGCACCTGTTTGAGAACTGCGCCGCCTCCTCCCTGCTGCCAACCTGCACGATGCAGCTGTGCGACAAAGCCCGCCGCGTCATCTCCGCCCGTGGCAGCAGGCTACACTGATGCTCCACTTCTTGTTGGATGGCCTCCACATCCACACCCGGCAGCGCAACCAGCACCGCCTGGCTGTCAGGGCCGTGCTCCGCCTGCAGCAGCACATCACGCAGCACAGCTCAGGATGCAGCAGTCATATGCAAATGGGCAACCAACCAGGCACCTGGTGGGAGGGCAAGGCTGCCCCTCCAGCTCCTCGGTCTGGCAGGAAGTAAGCCAATTCACACCCGGCCCTGCAGAGCTGCTGCAATCTCAAGCGGAGGCCAAGCAGCACGCCCTTCCATGGACAGCAGCCCTATTGAGGAGACAAGCTACAGGCGCTGTGCTCTTTAGACAGTCAGGGATGGTAGGCTGGGCAAAGGCGCTGTCCTAAGGAGCTCACCTGTGAGAGCAGGTCCAGGGCCACATGGGTGTGGTTGGCGCCAGCATCGGCAATAACCAACACCTCTGAGGGGCCGGCGGGCATGTCAATGGCTATCATGGCCTCGCTATTCTGAAGAAGCATCTTGGCGGCAGTCACATACTGGTTGCCTGGCCCAAAGATCTTGTCCACCTGCCAGCAGGGACACACAGACCGAGCACCTTGCAAGACGCAAGTGTCCCTAAGGTGGCACGCTTCCTCCAAGGTGCTGCACAAAGTTATTAAGCCTTGTCTATGGCCACAGAATCGAGCGACTAAGCAGAGTATGGCAACATTATGGAATCGCTCCACACATGCTGTGGGCTGGTCCTCTCACATCCCGATTCCCAATCTTGCTGAAAATTGAGGCATGCACCAGTCTCGCAGCTCCCCCTTACCAACACCATGTCCTTCCTCCCCCGACCAATCCTGCGCACCCGCCCCACCCGCCCCCTGGGCCCAGCTTGGGCCACCTACCTTGGGGCAGGACTGCGTGCCCCAGGCCATGGCTGCCACCGCCTGCGCGCCGCCCGCCCGCAGCACGTGCGTCGCCCCCGCCTTCCTTGCGCAGTACAGCACCTCCGGCGTGATGCTGCCGTCTGGCCGTGGCGGCGTGGCCAGCACAATGGTTTCACACCCCGCCAGGGCTGCCGGCACTGCCAACATCAGTGCGCTGGAGGGCAGCACGGCGGTGCCACCAGGCACATACAGGCCCACGGCGTTGATGGGCCGTGCCACGCGCCGACAGCGCACGCCTGGCATGGTCTCCACTTCTAGCGGGGCAGACTGCTGCGCCCGGTGGAAGGCACGAATGTTCTCGTAGGCCACATCAAAGGCCTGGCGGGTCTCCGCGTCTAGCTCAGGCTCAGGCAGCTCCTGGTGCATCAAATGGAGGGATGTTGACATGACGGAGGTGGGATGACAGTGCCAGTAAAAGCTAGCCACTGCACCAGCTTGCCAGTGCATACTTCACATAGTTACCAAGGGACAGCAGTGAACAAACTGTATCCGCCCCCTAAACTCCTCCTCCACAAGTAAGTGGGCAGGTGCACTAGTGCTGACTCTCTAACAATTGCAATTCGCGGTAGCAGCAGCAGGATTTCTTTATGACCCTCCTCTCCCAGGCCTGAAACCAGGTCGTACAGTCAAGTGTGTTTCGGTGTTGTCCTCCCACCACCACCCATACCTGAATGGGAGTACACGTTTCTTGTAGCTGCACCCTGTCAAACTTGGCAGTTAACTCCTTGACTGCAGCATCCCCACGGCGCTTCACATCCTCAACGATAGGCTCAACCTGCACAGCCGCACGCACCTCTCAGTTGCAGACGCAGCCCTTGGGTCACAACTGATACACCTAAACAGAGATAGCAGAGGCTGGCTGAGGCCGGCAAGATGACCCACCGAGCTGAGGATGGAAGTGAAGTCCACTCGCGGCCGCGCAGTGAACTCCTGCAGCTGGGCTGGAGTCATCTCACTGGCCTGGTAGACCTTCATCCCTGCTGCTGGTGCTGCTGCTGCTGCCGTGGCCTGAATACGAGGGGGTTGCGGCCGCCTGGTAACGCCAGGGTTTGCTGAGAGGGCCTTGGGCGCGTGAGAGCCAGGTGTCTTGCAGCATGCAGAGACATGCCTTGGCCCTACAACAGCTCCAAGCATGGTCACTGCGCTGGCTTGTGCGAGCTGGAATTGGATGAGGGCTCCATGAGGTCAGGGGCCACGGTTTCCGGAGGGAACAAGCCCTCCCGCCACTAACTCTTCCACTCACGATGGCTCAGCACAGACGGCCTCTCCACTGCCCTTACTAGAGACATGCCCACCAAGCCGGCTCGCACGGTCGGGCATAGACTAGCTAGCATAACCAGATGTCACTGCGAGACAACCGTGACAAGCCATATGTTCGTCCTCCTTTGAACCGCCAGGGGCCCGGGCTCGTGACTCTTGGAGCCCCAAAGGTGTGATCAGTTGCTAGGAACAGCCATCGGTTGCTTTTCCCGCATGCCGCTGCGCTGGTGGAAGGCCCTCCACGCAGATGTCACCACAACAGTTTTGCGTGTTTGCAGCGCACAAAGTCAGCTGCCAAGCTTGCCGTCCCGAAACCCGTCAACCTACCGTCGCTAAAGAAGGTATGCATGATGGGGTCAGTTCAAACACCTCCTATGCCTGCACTTTTGTGGTTCTACTGAAGGCTCAGGGTCTTGGTGACCACCAAGCTGAGGTGTTGCTATTTCAGGAGAACGCCGGCAACGACCCCACCACACAGCTCGTACCCTCTGGGCAGAGTGGATGGACTGCCGCTAAGCCCGAGGAGTCGCCTGAGAGGCACAGTGCTGGCGGTGCTTCGCTAGTTGAGAGGTCCACATGGGCCTCAGGGGAAGGACCCCGCGTGCCGCCGCTGCCTCAGGCAGCCTGGCAGCGCGCGGGGCCGCTGAACCCGCAAGACTTCCCCTCTCTGGCAGCCTCTGCCAGCGGCAAGCCACCCTTACCGCACCAGCATCCCAGGCCGCCCTCCGACCTAGTAGTGCAGGTGAGAGGGGCAGCTAGCGGGCGCAGGAGAGGAATGAGCAGGATTGCCATGATGCCTGCCATGATGCCTTCCACTTGGGCTATAAAGAAGCTGTTGCCAGCCTGTGTGCAGTTGCCCGCAGGGCCCACAGCAGCTTTGGATCCTTGATTAAGTCTCGGCCTCCGCATCTGCTGTGATGAAATAGCTAAGCCACCACAGCAACATTATGAGTGGCTGCATCCCATTACCGGCAGTTTGGTGCTCTGGTACAGTGGCGCTCGCTGTGCAGCAGTGTAAAGTTCTTGCCTGCAGGCCGGCATTTGGGACGAGGATGAAAGAGATTATAGGCACCCTGTGCAGCGCTCAGCCCTCATTGACAGGTGAGCGCGAGCGAGGCAATTGTTCTTTCATGTTTCTAGTGACGAAGTTGCAGCTCGGATCATCAAGGTAGGGGCCCCTCTTTGCTATTGCGAGGGTTGAGGGGATCCCAACTCAGTTGGCCTTGATGATGTAGAGCAAATAGGGGGGCCAAATCTTGTTAGCAGTTCTGCATGTTGTGTCTTTCGGAGGAGGAGATCTGGAAGCGAAGGAGTTGGTGACTTTGGTGGGGAGGTTGGTGCAATCGTTCACACATAGTTGTTTGTGGCATGGCAGGGGCGAGCCCAGGGACAGCAGCAGGGATCATCCTGGCTATGGCAGCGGCAGCAGCTATCGTGAAGATCGAGAGCGGGGCCCACATGCCAGCAGGGGCGACAGCGGCCGCCATTCGCCTACTGACCTGGGCTATGGCTACGACCGCGGGCAGCACAACCGGGAAGGCGCCCCCGGCTACAGTGCTAGGGAGGGCACGTATAGCCGCGACAGGTCTGAGCCGCCACCCTATCGGGATTGGGACGCCAGCCACAGTGGCAGGGAGGGGCCACACCACTCTGAGGAGGGCAGGAGCAGCAGGGAACACTACCCACCGCGTGACAGGTCAGTGATGGTATTGGATGACTGCGAGCTGGCCAGTGGTTGTATTGGGTGGGCGGCTCGTGCAAGGTGCTGCTTCGGCATGGCCAGCCGTCGTGGATGGGGTGCGGACCTCAGATCAGCAGCAGGGTGGTTCTGGCACGCATTAGGGGCCTGATGCGTTGTTGAGCTCCCTTGAGGGTGTGGTTGGCTTCTGCACTGCAGGCACGGTCCAGGCTATGGGTATGGTGGCCCACGAGAGCCTCGGTATGACAACGGTGGCCGCTGGGGTGGCTACGAGTCCCGGCGGTATGATGATGAGGGCTATAGAGAGGAGTATGGCAGGTGTGCCTAGCAAGGAGTTGGCATGTGGAGGGGGCTGAATGTGTTGATGGTGTGGCAAAGAGGAGCAGAAGTTCGTATGGATGGGCCCCACTCAGAATGCAGCTAGCTGGGCTTCTAGTTGCTGCAGTTACTACGCGAGTACAGGTGGCATGCGGGTTCTACCTCGGGCTCATGCCCACAGGTGCACTCAGTTTGCCTAGTGTAGTAACCACTGTTGGTGCCACTGCAGAGGTTATGGGGGCGGCGGCTTCGACAGCCGGCAGCCCAACCCACGCTTTGAGCGGCCCAGCAGACCCTACCAGCCTGCAGCAGGTGCGAAGAAGAGGAGGGAGGGTAGCGATAGTGAGGGCGGGGTGTCCGCTTGCATGCTGGTTGTGCTGCAGGGGCTTGTCTAATTGTGTTGTTAGTACCAAGTTTACGTATGTGTTGGCTGCAGAGGACGAGTTGGGCATGCATTTATATGTTCACTGGGGTGGGTGCTCGGCATTCATATCCTATTTACAATCCGCCAGTCAGATTTTTCAGTGTGCTCTCCGTCAGCAAGCTGTTCATATGTGAGCAGCTTGCACCTCATGTGTCTGTCGTGGGGCGACATAAGACTGTCATTCATGCCACCCTCCAGATTACGACCCCGAGCTGTTCCCGCCCATGCCCGGCGAGCCCCCGCCCCGCGGCGGCCCCAGTGGCAACCGGGGCGTTCGCCTGGACCGAGATGAAGACAGGGAGGCCTTCAATGCCGAGCTGGAGCGCGTTGCGGCAGAGCTTGACAGGAGGCAGCAGCACCAGCAGCAGCAGTCCGGCAACGGCGAGGGCAGCGGCAGCGCTCTTGTGCACAAGCGACGGGGCAGCGATCAGCTGGAGAGGGGGTATTCCAGCGGCGAGGAGCATGAGCATCCCACACGGGCCTCGGCTTGGGGAGATGCGCAGGTGGGCATGGGGGCGATTTGAGGTACCTCACTCACTTGTGTGAGTGGGGTCGGGGCAAGGGGCAACCGGCTAGGTGTTAGGATCGCGGCCTGGGTGTGGCAGAGAGCTTGCATTTTAGACAGGCAGTGTACACAGACATTCTAGACCACCACTGACATGTGGCATGTGGTGCCGGCAGAGGACATGCATGGCTTGCACATCAAACAGTCGTGCTCTAGAAACCTGTGAGGCAGTGCGACTGGGCTCAGAGTAGGGCAGGGCCAGAAAAGCTCACCCTTGTTGCATGCTGGGTGGGTGGTGCAGGGCTCTGTGGCTGCACGCGCCGCCGCCGAGCGGCGTGCTGCAGAGGAGGAGGAGAGCGAGCGACGTGAAGCGGCGGCCCGCAAGCTGCGCGAGATCGAGAATCGCATGGCTGAGAGGGACGAGGAGGCGCAGCGAAGAGCTAGGGAGCTGGCTGATGCCCAGGCAGCAGCGCATGTAAGCCTGGCCAAGGGGTATGGTGGGTGGATGCCTGGGGGTGGTGTTTGCGGCAGACTGGCTTGCGGGGGCGGGAGGTATGGATTATGCAAGTTTCAGGGTGCCAGCAGACTGGGCAGTCTGGTGTGGCAGTCGCAAGAGGCCACTTGCGCTTGCACCCAAGAATCAGTGCCTGGTTGAGCTGGTCAGCAGGGATAAGAGGGCACATTCATAAGCATTTGATAGACCAGCTGACAGCTCATGGGAGAGTTGTAAACTGTCATTTGTTGACAGAACGCGCTGTGGGTGTTACCATATTGTGGTAGGGGCTACCAGGGCTTGGAACTGCTGTTGCCTTTCCGATGTTCCGGCAGCGGCCATGGCATGCTAGCCCTCCTTCCATCACCAACTGCAGTCCTTGTTTCCTTGGTGCAGGCTGCTCTATCCAAGCCGCCCCCGCCGGGTGCCGAGCCCGCCTTTGAGAGGCGCCCCAGCGGCGCCTCGCTGGACCGCCGCCTTGAGCCACCCTCAAGGCCCTCACCACAAGGCCCTGCTGCGCTGCCTGCTGCGCCTCCGCCGCCTCCCCCTCCAAGGCCCTCCAGGGCTGAGGGGCAGCACCAGCAGCCTGCAGCGCACACAGCGGCCGACGCGCCAGTTGTTGAGGCGAGGCGCCCAGCGGCACCTCCTGCTGTGCTGCCCGTCTCCTCGCCGCCGCCACCTCCCCCAGTGCAAGCGCACGTGCGGCAGCTGAGCCCACCAGCCCCGCCACAGGCAGAGGTGCAGCAGGTTGTTGCGCCGCAGCCTGCCTTCCAGCCACCCGCACCAGAGGCCACTGCGTCTCCCATGGGATCACCTGCACGCCAGCCTAGCCCACAGCAGGAGCAGCACCATGAGCAAGCTCCAGTCAGTGACGCAAGTGCTGCAGAGCCCAGTCCGGCTGCTGCCAACCAGCCGGCCGCTGCCCCAATCTTGTCGCCCCACAACGGCACGGCTCCGCAGGACGACCTTGCTGCGCTACCTCCTCAAGCACAACCCGCCGTAACCCCAGCCATGTCACCTGCCCAGGCTGCTGGTGCTGCGGCTAGTATGACCAGCCTGGTGAAGCCCGGCGCTTCCTGGAGAGCCATGCTGACGGGGGTGCCTGATGTTCCGCCCAAGGCTGCCCTGACAGGAGGAGCAGAGCAGGCAGCGCCGCAGCGTGCTGCCGGTGCTGCCAGTGGGCGGGAAGGCAAGGGTGGGGGGCGGGAGCGCGAGGGCAAACGCGCCAAGGCCAAGGGTGGCAAAGCTGCACCTGCTGCTGGCCCCCTTGTGGCTGCTGCGCCGTCGGTCACAGCAGAGGCTGGCCCTGCCCCTGCCAAGGGGAAGGCTAAGGGCAGAGGCGGCAAGGCCCAGAAGGTCGCAGTAGTAACAGCCTTGTCAGGGGAGCTGCAGCAGCAGCAACCCCAGCATCACCCAGGGCAGGCCCAGCAAGCCCAGCAGCCGCGAGGGAACCGGCGGCAGCAGCAGCAGCAGGTACAGCGTGGCGAAGGCCCTGCTGCCGCTGGTGGGAAGAGCGGGAAGGGTGCCGGCAGGGGTCGTGGCAGGGGCAAGGCAGGCGCAGCACCACCAGGCCAGCCTGCTGAGCAGGCGTTTGAGCACTCGCCTGCCGTATTTGGCTCGCCTGCCTCATCTCTGCTGCCCACAGCACAGCAGGAGCGCCAGCAGCCAGCGGCGGCAGCGCAAGCAGCAGCGCTGCCTCAGCTGATGGCAGCTGGTGAAGGCGCCGGTGCAGCCACCGTTGGCTCTGGAGAACTGCTCGAGTCATCCGAGCTGCCCCTGGCCCCCGCCTTGTCAGCAGCAGCGTTTGGCTGGAGCTCCCCTCTGGCCGACGAAGTGGCCAAGCTGCAGCTGTCAGCGGCGGCCTCAGCCGAAGCCGAGCTAGCGGTTGAGGTGGCTGGCGCGGCGACCTCCGCCTCACACGTGGCCGATATGGCGCGGGAATCGCTTCCGGCTGCTATGATGCTGGAGGTGGGCTTGGATCAGGAGTTGCTGGAGCCGTCAGCGCGGGTCATGGCAGGCGCCATGCCGCCCGCGACTGCCTTGGAGCCATTGCCTGCTGCCACTGCAGCCTTGGGAAACGCTGCCGGTGCCCAGGCTGAGCCTGCCCTGTCAGCAGCAGCGATGGTGGGCACCTCAAGCGGGCTGGACTTGTTAGGGGATGACGTGATCACAGCATTGCCAGCAGACCTGTCTCTGGACCTAGCGGGCGGGACTGTTGCCTCGCCAGCTGTTGAGCCTGGTGTGCCCCCTCACAGCGCGTTTGTGCTGCCGCCACAGCCCCAGCACGCAGTATCACCGCCGCCCTTCCCTGCTAGCTACTTCCCCATCACATCTCTGCCTGGCGTGGGCTCTAACCCTTGGCAGCTTTCACCACCCTCACAGGCAAGTAGGTGGAGCATCGCCTCCACACTGTAGAGTCCCTCTGTATGCACAGCTACCTTTGGAGTTGACGCTGGGCCCTTCTTTGTCTGAACAGAATACGATGAACAGTTCGAACAGTCCCTTACGCACGCCCACTTGTTCCCTTGTGTTGGAAGCGCAGGAGCCCTCAGCCACCAGCCTGGCAGCGGCTGCCCAGTCCCTGTACAGCATAGCGCAGCATGGGGGCCCACACTTCACCTTTGGCACCCACACCAATATCCCCATCCATGGCGCCTCGCTGGATGTGAACCAGTTCAGCCAGCAGCAGCAGCAGCAGCACCCCCAGCACCCGCACCACCACTTCCAGCAGCACCAACCCGGGCAAGGGGCGTTTGGCCTGCAGGTGGGTCATGTGGTGCCGGCGCAGACTGCAAATTACTGCTTGCGTAGTGCTGCGATGGGTAGGCTTTCTCTGCTGAGGTATGGGTAGAGCCTGGAAGTGCCAGGCAGCAGCACCGGGAGCTGGCTACCCAGTCCAGCAGTGGTTGGCAGGCCATACCTGCGTGCCTTGCAAGGCAGCGTCGAGGC